>SMDT01002446.1:0-35622 GCA_005392925.1 Aquilaria sinensis
AAGAGTTTATCAGCAACATCGGAACAAAGATGCACTTCGCCCCGGTAGCTCACCCCCAAAGCAATGGTCAGGTGGAAGTATCTAACAGGACCATAAAAGATGGTCTGAAAAAGAGACTGGGGGAGGCAAAAGGGAAATGGCCAGGAGAACTCCAAAGCGTTCTATGGAGCTACCGAACAACGCCCCGAAGAGCTACAGGGGAAACTCCTTTCTCGCTCGTCTTCGGTACGGAGGCCTTGATCCCAATAGAGGTAGTGCGACCATCAATACAAGTGCAGGTATTCGATGAAAGTGGAAATGACCTCGGCTTAAGAACCAAGCTCGACCTCGTTGACGAACATAGAGAAATAGCGGAACTAAGAAGGAAAGCTTTCCAGCAAAGAGTGGCCGCCGCTATAAACTTGCGAGCTAGGCCAAAAGGAATAAAAAAGGGTGACCTCGTTCTCTGAAAGGCGGAATTCGCACCCCGGAGGCCGTCACACGGCGTACTTCGCGCGAATTGGGAGGGACCTTATCTGGTTCTTGCCGAAGTACGAAGAGGGGTGTACAAGCTCGGTGACGCCGAAGGCGTGGAATTAAAAAACACTTGGCATTCAGATGCCTTGAAAAAGTTCTATGCTTAGAATCTTGACGAAAGGGTTTACATTGTACAAAGTTAGAAAAATTTTCTAGCTACACGGGCTTCTGAAAGAAAGATTCTTGAACAAAAGAAATACTAAAATTCCGCGAAGATGGTCGCCAGAATAAGCATGGGTGTGATTTCCTGAAGTCCCTCGAGCGAGCATGTTCGGGACAACAGGAAATGTAAAACCTTGCGAGAATTTCTAAATACAAAAGCTTACAGAGAACCGATCTAATCTTTCGAAGTCTCTTGAGCAAACACGTTCGGGGCAAAAAGGAATGGACAATCTCACAAAAAAAGACTTAGCCAAAATTTCTTACAGGAAAGAAAAAAAGTCTTTATTAACAGACAAGATTGGTTTACAAAGAAGAAGGACTACCAAGAAAGAAAGAGTACAAGGAAAGAGAAAAAGAAGGCAGAAGGGGCCTGAGATAAATTAGGGATTCTCAGCGTCCCGGGAGCCACTAGCCCCTGCATCCTTTTCCGCCAACACCCGCGCCGGAAGAGTCTGAGGCAGGTTCAAGTGCTCGAGCTTGGACCAAGTCCACCGAGGTCCCTCAGGAATATTCAGGGCCTCCAGGAAAGAAAGGTCGAGATCTGGAAACTTCAGAAGAACTTGATGACGAACGAGACAAAACCCGTCTTGAAAACCAACTTTGGTCATCTCGTCGGATTTCCTCTTCTCAACCCCAAGATCATTAAGCTCCTTCTCCAGGTCTTCAACCTTTTTCCTTAATGCCTTCACCTTCTTTTTTCTCGACTCATCCTTCCCCTTCTTCGAAGAATCGACCTCGGCTTGAAGTGCGGTTTTCTCGGCCTCCGCCTTCGCCAGAAGAGCCACAGAATCTGACTTCTCCTTTTGAAGTGCCTCATTAACCGAAGTCAGCTCCGCCACTTTTCTGCCGAGATCAGAAATCTTCTGGGAGGTGTCCTTTATAAGTTCTTCTTTTTTCCTTCGCAAACTCCTCCCGAAGGGCAGCAATCTCTGACGCCGAAGTCTGGGCCAGCTGAGTGTTTCGAGCAACCAGGACCGCGCACTGGGTCTGATATTGTTCTGTAGTCTTTGAAGCGGTGGCCCGGTACATCCCCTGCCTTGCCACCCGAACTCTGAGGAATCCGGCATATCCCAGCAGCTGCAGAAAAACAGAGCCAAGAATGAAACAAGGCAAAAAAAGGAAAGGCAAATGCTTAGAAGAAATACAAAGACAAAAAAGGGGCAAGGAGAGAAACACACCTGGGCGGCGTGCTCGGAAAGCTTCACGGTGAGGGAGTCATCATCCGGATGAGCCCCCGCAAGGGCCCTGAAAGAAGCTTCAGTCAGGACCCCCTTTGCAATCTCCTTGGCCATGACCGGGCAGTCTTCGGAGTACATGTTCATGTCCTCCGTGAAGGACCAAAATGGCTCCTTCGGAATCTTCCCCTTCGGGATACGGGCATCCCGAAGGGCCCGCTTCCGGGCATGCTCGGCAACCCAATCCGAAGGAAGAATCTCCTCTACACGACAAAAGCGGAAAAATTGTCAAACACAAGTAGCTGCCAAAAAATTCAGAAACTAAGTGTCTAAGGCATCAAACCTGCTGGCACTTTGGCGACGTCGTCGCCAGAATCCAGGGCCCCCTCAGAAAAAATCTCCTTCCCTTTCCTCTTGCGGCGATCTTCGGCAGAAGGCGCTTCCACCAAAGCGTCCAGAAGAGCCGCCGAATTAGGGCTTGAAGGACCAACATCTGCACCGACCTCGGTCGAAGGTGCAGCAACGGTTACCTCGGGCTCCTCGCCCACCTCCTCGGAAATCTCCGGCATAGGAGGGGGCACGGTCTTCTTCGATCGCTTGGCTACTGGGGGCCCCCCGCCAGCCGCCTTCCGTCTTCGGGAGGCAGCCTTCTTTGTTTGTTCACCTTTCTCGGCCTGCCCGACGAAAAGCGATCGGTAATAGGCAGCAGTATCGTCGCCCATCTCTGAAAAAGAAAGAAAACATCAGCGTAAGTCCAAGATGAAATTAAAACGAGGGGACCAGGAGATGACTTACTTTCGAAAAAATCGGCATAAGTGATGTCCTTCTGAAGAAGTTTTACCAGCCAGGAGTCCTTCCCAGCAATGGCAGGAGCCGGCATCTCGAGGTCCGTTTCGTGCTCCTTTACCACCTTCAACTCCCGAAGTACTTCTTCGGTCATCAACTTCCAGTTAATTGGAAAGGGGTAAAGGGGGCGCGGTGGGACCTCGGAATCCCAGTCAGAGACAGCTCGGATGCGCTTGTCAAAGTCCGCAAAAATGGGTGTTAACTCGGGAGTTAACAGCATCTTCGGGTCAACGACATCCATCACGTGCTTTCCCTGAGCCCACTTCATCGGGACGTACGACCAGGCCTCCTCCTTCTTCATAAAAAAGAATTTCTGTTGCCACCCTCGCTTGCTGTCCTTGTTGGCAAAGGTGAACTTGTATTTTTTGCTCCCTGACCCCCGAGGTAGCATGAAATAGAAGCCACCCTTTGGGATCACGAAGAGCTTGTAGTACTGTAGAAAAATGACAAAGTGTGGCTCTATACCGAAGACACCACACATACAAAGAAAAGCATTGAAATAGCAGTACGAGTTTGGCGGAAGTTGGTTTACGGCAATGCGATGGAAATCGCAGAAATCACAAACCATCTTCGGTGAAGGATACCGAAGTCCGGCCTTCAGTTGGGCACGGAAAACAGTAACCTTGTCACTATGGTTTGAAAAGCTATATTGGTCCGAACGAGGCAACCTCGTACTGACGTAGGAAGGAAGGAAGAACTTCTTTTTCCATTTTTTAAGTTTTGCAGAAGTAGTGCAGCAGGGGTGAGAAAGAAGGGGTTCCCAGCTTTCGGGAATAGGCATGACTGGCAAAAAACCGAGTTCGGGAAAAGGCAAAAAGCTATTTCGAAGAAAAAATTTGGAAAAGCAGAAGAAACTGGAAGCTAAAACCCACCAAACGTTTTGCCAAAATCTGGATTTGAGGACGCCATCGTGAAATGATTGCCGGAAAGCCACTCTGTCAAAAAGCACCGCCGTAAGAGAGCAGGAAAAACACTGCGGCAGTTGAGAGACAGAAGAGAGCAAAAGCGAGAGCAAAAGTGGGGTTTTGGGCAGGAAGCAAAAGGGGAAGTTATGAAGGATTACGAGGAGTATGAAACATATGAGGAACCGAAAAGGAAAGAGCGTACGACGCAACAAAACAAAAAAACGCACACACAAACACAAACCCACAACAAACCACCATACAAAAGACACGCACAAAATAAAAGCTCCGCATCGATGCAGAAGGCGAAACCACAAACCATCATCAACTTGCCCAAGGATTTATGAGTTAAAAATTAACGACCAAAACCTGTACACTGCGCCAAAAACATATCATTAACCCCTCTCCAATGACGGCCGATGCCCCAACCCTGTTCTGTCAAAAAACCACGCCAAATAAGGAACACGAAAAAAAAACTGAAATAGAACCATAACCCAGAAGCTAAAAAAGAAAGACAAAGACACAACAAAAACAACAACTGCTTACCAAAAACACAACAAAACAATACAGAAAACATAAAACAACAAAAAAATCTAACAAAAAGAAGGAAAAGGTGGCGTGCTCATGGAAACCCTACAAGAACAAAAGAAAGATAATATCAATAAGAACACGAAAAAAGAACAATAAATCAAAAAAGTGAATGAAAAGGACCCAAAGAGCATAAAAAAAAACAACTCCGATAAGAAAGACAAATCAGCACAATACAAGTGGAGACTTCTAAAACAAAGGTGGGAAACAAGCCCACAAAACACAAAACACAGGTAACGATCCCGTAACAATCACAACAAAAAACTCAAAAAAACATGACACGAAAAAAAAACCAAAAAACATCAACACCGCACCAAACGCACGACAAACGGCCCACAATACCTATCCACGACAAGAAAAAACCGAAGTACTGGGGAAACACACGGAGCAAAGAAAACATCCGTACAAACAAGAACATCACAAGTAATGTTCAACCAAACGGGATTCAATCCCTAGCTCACAAGTAACATGCCGCACTTCGAAAAGACAACCAAAAACACCAACAATAACAACACACATTCCATCCCAACAACAAAAGGCACGTTTAAACCCCCGATAGGGGCTGTCTGCACCTTTGGAGCTCGGCTGGGGTACTAGACAGCGGGAATCCCAAGTTCGAGGCACTGTGAATTCGCCTAGTCCGAGGTCAGTACAAAAGTGACCTCCCTCGAACCCACCTGGTCTCCACTACTGTGAACCGAGCATGCTTTTGAACGGAGGTGTTGTTCTAGAGACCAGGCGAATATAGCATCCTTCGGCTAATCAACCATGCCCCCTCCCTAGAAGCCGAAGTAGGGACTTTGGCTTTTGTCAGCTTTCGGAGGGTACCCTTCGGGGCTTTATGCATGGTACCTGTGCCGAAGATACACCTTCTGTCTGTAGACGTAGCACAGACTGTCTCTTGGTGTCCCCGAGGTAACCTATTTTCTGTAATCTTTGTAGGTCACTGAAACGTCTCGTCTCGTGCCCAGGCGTGTCAGTCTGGAGCGGCGCGCTATTCGTCAGAAAGCGTGTTCCTTATTTGGCGTGGTTGCTGACACGTGGCACGCCGTCATTGGAGAGGGTTACATCGGTTACAGCGGGCGCGTCTTTTTATGCAAAATGGGCAATTATGGCGACGATTCGCCTTCGCACAGCACTTATGACGTCGATTCGCCTACCCTTCCTCGGTCTATATATACCCTTAATCCTTCATAACCCCCTTTTGCTTTTGCTTTTGCTTTTGCTCTCGCTTTTGCTCTCTTCTGTCTCTCAATTGCCGTAGTGTTTTTCCTACTCTCTCACGGCGGTGCTTTTTGACAGAGTGGTTTTCCGGCAACCATTTCACGACGGCGTCCTCAAATCCAGATTTTGGCAAAACGTTTGGTGGGTTTTAGCTTCCAGTTTCTTCTGTTTTTCCAAATTTTTTCTTCGAAATAGCTTTTTGCCTTTTCCCGAACTCGGTTTTTTGCCAGTCATGCCTATTCCCGAAAGCTGGGAACCCCTTCTTTCTCACCCCTGCTGCACCACTTCTGCAAAACTTAAAAAATGGAAAAAGAAGTTCTTCCTTCCTTCCTACGTCACTACGAGGTTGCCTCGTTCGGACCAATATAGCTTTTCAAACCGTAGTGACGAGGTTACTGTTTTCCGTGCCCAACTGAAGGCCGGACTTCGGTATCCTCCGCCGAAGATGGTTTGCGATTTCTGCGATTTCCATCGCATTGCCGTAAACCAACTTCCGCCGAACTCGTACTGCTATTTCAATGCTTTTCTTTGTATGTGTGGTGTCTTCGGTATAGAGCCACACTTTGTCATTTTTCTGCAGTACTACAAGCTCTTCGTGATCCCAAAGGGTGGCTTCTATTTCATGCTACCTCGGGGGTCAGGGAGCAAAAAATACAAGTTCACCTTTGCCAACAAGGACAGCTGGCGAGGGTGGCAACAGAAATTCTTTTTTATGAAGAAGGAGGAGGCCTGGTCGCACGTCCCGACGAAGTGGGCTCAGGGAAAGCTCGTGATGGATGTCGTTGACCCGAAGATACTGTTAACTCCCGAGTTAACACCTATTTTTGCGGACTTTGACAAGCGCATCCGAGCGGTCTCTGACTGGGATTCCGAGGTCCCACCGCGCCCCCTTTACCCCTTTCCAATTAACTGGAAGTTGATGACCGAAGAAGTCCTTCGGGAGTTGAAGGTGGTAAAGGAGCACGAAACGGACCTCGAGATGCCGGCTCCTGCCATTGCTGGGAAGGACTCCTGGCTGGTAAAACTTCTTCAGAAGGACATTACTTATGCGGATTTTTTCGAAAGTAAGTCATCTCCTAGTCCCCTTGTTTTAATTTCATCTTGGACTTACGCTGATGTTTTCTCTCTTTTTCAGAGATGGGCGACGATACTGCTGCCTATTACCGATCGCTTTTCATCGGGCAAGCCGAGAAAGGTGAACAAACAAAGAAGGTTGCCTCCCGAAGACGGAAGGCGGCTAGCGGGGGGCCTCCGGCAGCCAAGCGATCGAAGAAGACCGTGCCCCCTCCTATGCCGGAGATTTCCGAGGAGGTGGGCGAGGAGCCCGAGGTAACCGTTGCTGCGCCTTCGACCGAGGTCGGTGCAGATGTTGGTCCTTCAAGCCCTAATTCGGCGGCTCTTCTGGACGCTTTGGTGGAAGCCCCTTCTGCCGAAGATCGCCGCAAGAGGAAAGGGAAGGAGATTTCTTCTGAGGGGGCCCTGGATTCTGGCGACGACGTTGCCGAAGTGCCACCAGGTTTGATGCCTTAGACACTCAGTTTCTGAATTTTTTGGCAGCTACTTGTGTTTGACAATTTTTCTGCTTTTGTCGTGCAGAGGAGATTCTTCCTCCGGATTGGGTTGCCGAGCATGCCCGGAAGCGGGCCCTTCGGGATGCCCATATCCCGAAGGGGAAGATTCCGAAGGAGCCATTTTGGTCCTTTACGGAGGACATGGACATGTACTCCGAAGACTGCCCGCTCATGGCCAAGGAGATTGCAAAGGGGGTCCTTACTGAAGCTTCTTTCAGGGCCCTTGCGGGGGCTCATTCTGATGATGACTCCCTCGCCGCGAAGCTTTCCGAGCACGCCGCCCAGGTGTGTTTCTCTCCTTGCCCCCTTTTTTGTTTCTGATTTCTTCTAAGCATTTGCCTTTCCCTTTTTTGCCTTGTCTCATTCTTGCCTCTGTTTTTCTGCAGCTGCTGGGATATGCCGGATTCCTCAGAGTTCGGGTGGCGAGGCAGGGGATGTACCGGGCCGCCGCTTCAAAGACTATAGAACAATACCAGACCCAGTGCGCGGACCTGCTTGCTCGAAACACTCAGCTGGCCCAGACTTCGGCGTCAGAGATTGCTGCCCTTCGGGAGGAGTTTGCGAAGGAAAAAGAAGAACTTATAAAGGACTCCTCCCAGAAGATTTCTGACCTCGGTGGAAAAGTGGCGGAGCTGACTTCGGTTAATGAGGCACTTCAAAAGGAGAAGTCGGATTCTACGGCTCTTCTGGCGAAGGCGGAGGCCGAGAAAGCCGCACTTCAAGCCGAGGTCGATTCTTCGAAGAAGGGGAAGGATGAGTCGAGGAAAAAGAAGGTGAAGGCGTTAAGGAAAAAGGTTGAAGACCTGGAGAAGGAGCTTAATGATCTTGGGGTCGAGAAGAGGAAATCCGACGAGATGACCAAAGTTGGTTTTCAAGACGGGTTTTGCCTCGTTCGTCATCAAGTTCTTATGAGGTTTCCAGATCTCGACCTTTCTTTCCTGGAGGCCCTAAATATTCCTGAGGGACCTCGGTGGACTTGGTCCAAGCTCGAGCACTTGAACCTGCCTCAGACTCTTCCGGCGCGGGTGGTGGCGGAAAAGGATGCAGGGGCTAGTGGCTCCCGGGACGCCGAGAATCCCTAATTTATCTCAGGCCCCTTCTGCCTTCTTTTTCTCCTTCCTTGTACTCTTTCTTTCTTGGTAGTCCTTCTTCTTTGTAAACCGATCTTGTCTGTTAATAAAGACTTTTTTTCTTTCCTGTAAGAAATTTTGGCTAAGTCTCTGTTTGTGAGATTGTTCATTCTTTTTTGCCCCGAACGCGTTTGCTCAAGAGACTTCGGAAGATTAGATCGGTTCTCTGTGAGCCTTTGTATTTAGAAATTCTCGCAAGGTTTTACATTTCCTATTGTCCCGAACATGCTCGCTCGAGGGACTTCAGGAAATCACACCCATGCTTATTCTGGCGACCATCTTCGCGGAATTTTAGTATTTCTTTTGTTCAAGAATCTTTCTTTCAGAAGCCCGTGTAGCTAGAAAATTTTTCTAACTTTGTACAATGTAAACCCTTTCGTCAAGATTCTAAGCATAGAACTTTTTCAAGGCATCTGAATGCCAAGTGTTTTTTAATTCCACGCCTTCGGCGTCACCGAGCTTGTACACCCCTCTTCGTACTTCGGCAAGAACCAGATAAGGTCCCTCCCAATTCGCGCGAAGTACGCCGTGTGATGGCCTCCGGGGTGCGAATTCCGCCTTTCGGAGAACGAGATCACCCTTTTTTATTCCTTTTGGCCTAGCTCGCAAGTTTATAGCGGCGGCCACTCTTTGCTGGAAAGCTTTCCTTCTTAGTTCCGCTATTTCTCTATGTTCGCCGACGAGGTCGAGCTTGGTTCTTAAGCCGAGGTCATTTCCACTTTCATCAAATACCTGCACTCGTATTGATGGTCGCACTACCTCTATTGGGATCAAGGCCTCCGTACCGAAGACGAGCGAGAAAGGAGTTTCCCCTGTAGCTCTTCGGGGCATTGTTCGGTAGCTCCATAGAACGCTTTGGAGTTCTCCTGGCCATTTCCCTTTTGCCTCCCCCAGTCTCTTTTTCAGACCATCTTTTATGGTCCTGTTAGATACTTCCACCTGCCCATTGCTTTGGGGGTGAGCTACCGGGGCGAAGTGCATCTTTGTTCCGAGGTTGCTGATAAACTCTTGGAACCCTTTGTCTATGAACTGGGATCCGTTATCAGCCACTAGCACCCTCGGTATACCGAATCTGCATACTATGTTTTTCCATACGAACTTGTGCACTTCTCTTGCCGAGATAGTCGTCAAAGGTTCTGCCTCGACCCATTTAGAGAAATAGTCTACTGCGACTACGCAGAACTTCACGCCCCCAGGCGCTGTCGGGAGCGGCCCGATAAGGTCTATGCCCCAAACTGCGAAGGGCCAGGGATAGTTTGCCGAAGTCACCAGTTCCGAGGGTGTTCTCTGGATTTTTGCATGTCTTTGGTAATTACCACATTTCTGGACGAACCGCCTGGCGTCTTTCCTCAGGGTAGGCCAAAAGTATCCTTGGCGAAGTATCACCGCTGCTAGGGCATCGGTTCCGATGTGCGAACCACAAGCGCCTTCATGAACTTCTTGGAGGATTATTTCAATATCCTCTTCGCCAACACATCTCTGTAGCGGATTTGCATATCCCTGCCGATATAGCTCTTCTCCAATCAGAAAGAAACGACCGGAGCGTCTCCGCACTTTTGCTGCTTCATTGGGGTCTTCGGGGAGCATATTGGTTTCAAGATATGTTCTTATTGGGTCTTTCCAGCTTCTTCCCGAAGTCATTATGCTCAGCACTGTAATGCTCGGCTGGCTTAGCACCTCAGTATATGCTTTTGATTTTGCCAATTCATCTGCCTCAGCATTATGTCTGCAAGGGACGCTCTCGATTCGCACGGTGTCGAATTCTCGAATAAGCTTCGTTACTAATTCATGGTATTTTGCCAGTGTTGGATCCTTCCCTCGTAGTCCCCTGCTGTTTGCCGAACTACTAGCTGGGAATCGCTATGGGCTTTCAAGTTTCTGACACCAATTTTTCTGGCCAGGCGCAAGCCCGCTATAAGGGCTTCATATTCGGCCACATTGTTGGTGACATTGAAGCTGAACTTAATGGCCTTCATTACTTCCAGGCCTTCGCGGCCTCTGATGATCACCCCTGCTCCTTGGTGCTCGGCGCCCGAGGCACCATCAACGTACAAAGCCCATTCTGGCTCATTTTCGTCGGGACTTGGGTTGCTGTCCTCGGTAATGGGGACCTCGGCAATGAAATCTGCCAAGGCTTGAGCTTTTATGGCTTTCCGAGGTTCATAGGTGATGTCGTGTTCGCCAAGCTCTATACATCATTTCTTCATTCTGGGATAAGTTCCACTTCTTCCATTTCTACCTTGCCAGAAACTTCTTTCCCGCCATTTTTTGACTTTGAAGCCCCTGCTTCTACAGCTTGTGTGGAATTGTTTGCTGGGGCTTTTCGGGCTTTGATGAACACCTTTCTTACTTCGCCCTGATCTATGAAGATTTCTGCGTCTCCTTCCTTGGTGGCGAAAGTGACAGTCAAATATCTCACGTCAGGGCGAATGTGCAGATTTCCCTGCGTCTGCCTTCCAAGGATGGCGTTGTATGATGAGGGGACATCCATGACGATGAACCTCGCCATTGTCGAAGCAAACAACTCAGTTGGTCCTTTGACCGAAGTCCCTCTCATCATTAATGGAAGGTCGATCCATCCGAGGACAGGTAACTCGGACGGTCCTACCCCGAAGGTCGGTGAAGTGACAGGCCTGAGATCACTGATGGATATGCCCAAGCTCGGCAGCAGTTGTGAAAATAGGACGTCAGCATTTGATCTGTCATCAAGTAATACCCTTTTTACATCCCAGTTTCCAATTCTTGCCATGATCAGGAGTGGATCGTCGTGAGGGAAGACGACTGTGGAACCATCTTTTCAGGATAGCTTCTTCGCCGGACTTTGATAGGCCATGACAGCTATTTCCCTGGCCTTCCTTTTTCTTTCCGAGGATGGGAGCCCCGTCGTGATTGTTTGTATGACTCCCGCAGGGGGTGGAGGGCGCCTCTTCGGACTTCGGTTTCTCCGCCTGTCGGAGTCGTAGTCCTCATCTTCTACCTTTCCTTCCTCCTCTTTCCTCCCCTTCGAGGAAGGCAACCGTAGGTACCGCCGAAGTTGGCCTTGTTTTATCAGCGATTCAATATACTTCTTCAGCTGGAAGCAATCCTCAGTGTCGTGGCCATGATCGCGATGAAATTGGCAGAACTTCTTCATGTTTTTTCTATTTTCAGTGGTCATGGCCCTTGGCCTCTGAACTTGTGTTCCCTGCCTCTCCAGAGTCATAAGGATGTTGGTCCTCATGGTGTTCAACGCTGTGAAGTTTGGGGGTTTCCTTCCTCGCATCCTCCGGGGTCGGGGTGGCTAGTTGGTCGGATAGCGTGCCTGCTGGCTGGGCCCTTCGCCCGGGGGGCATATTTTCTGTTGAAGACTCCTCACGTGGGTTTTCACTCCCCGAACTGCGGCAGACTGCTTTGGGGCTCTTTTCCCGAGAGCGTACCAGTGAAGGAGACCTTTGGGTTTGAGCTTGTTGTGACCATCTTCTGTCTATCCGTTGTGTCATCTCAGCCACAACAGAGAGTTGGAAGTCACGAAGGAAGCTCATGGTTATGATAAGAGGACGTTCTTCCTCGGGCGTGGAAGTCCCTGGAAAAGTTTGCTCAGCAGTCGGTTGGACTTCAGGCGTGGACGGGGACTACGGGAGTCCTTTGTCCTTAGAACGCCGAGTCTCAACGACAGCAACCTGAGGGTGGGTTCCCACAGACGGCGCCAAATGATGTCCGGAGACGTCTTCGCTGGAGGACATGGTGGTTTCTGGAGGGACTTCCTGAGGAGGAGAACGCTCGAAGTGGAGGTTTCCCAGGGAGTGGTACCTGCAGAGCCCAAGAGGAAAGGTTAGGAGGTCCCCGGGATATTTTTCCGGGGAGGAGCCTCCGACGCCCAAGTTAGTTCTCTGAGAGGTGAAGGAAAGAGAGCACTCAGGGGTTTAGTGGCCTTGCCTGTTCGTATCCTCTCAACTGATTGACCAACCCTTTGCCAGGGGCTGTTCTTTGGTATTTATAGAGGTGTCTGGCCCGTTCAGATCGTGACACGTGTTCGGTCAGATCTGCTGTGTACCTTTGGACACAGGGGACAAGTAGCTGTTTGTAGGCTCTCTCGAGCCTTGGTCCGAGACAGGTTGTGACAAGGCCTGGGGCGGCGTCGGCGTGTCAGAGCATCATTTGAGGTGACATCGCGTGTCTGTGGGCGATGTGTCAGAGGCTCCTTAAATGCTCCTGCCGTACTACCGATGTCCTTTGGGCGAGGTCACTCCTAGGGACGAACACTCTTCTTCGGGAGTTATGTTTGTAGTTCGGGGCGCTGCCTAGTTCGCAGGTTCCGCCTTCAGCAAATCCTCTCTTGCTTGCGGTAGCTGATTCTTCTATTCCCGAAGGCGATCCGTTTAATCCCCCGAGGGGGCTGTCTGCACCTTTGGAGCTCTCCGGGGTACTGGGCTAAATCCCAAGTTCGAGGCACTGGAATTCGCGTAGTCCGAGGTCAATACTAGTGCCTCTCTCGGATGGTGCTAGGCTTCCCGAGCATGCTTTTGATAGGAGGTACATTCTAGGAGGGGCGATAGTCTTTCGGCTATCAACTTTCCTTTGTTGCTCGTATCTGAGTGAACTTAAAGAAGGTCATTGGGTATGTCACATATCATGCGGAGGGATTTGTATGATCAAGATGGGATTTGTCCCGGCTATATAACGGGAGTGATATCTTCGGGCCCCTTGATAGGGTGAGACTTAGAAAATGCATGGCCATGCTCGGATGAGTTGATATACGATATCAACGTCATTAGTTTAAGTTGGTCTACTCGGCAATCAAGAAACCAATGATTAGGCTATACGAGAGTGACACATTCCATGTCTCGTGCTTAGTCTTGATATCTTGGACAAAGGGACAATAGCATATATCGGTGATGATCATAAAGGTTTAGTCGAATCATCGACAATCTTGTCACTTGGGTAGCAATGATGTATTGCTAGCACCGCTCATTGCTTATGATCATAAATGTGATTTATGATCATTGCCAATGTGGTAAGAGCCTATTGGGTCGCACACATAGAGCTATTTGGATCATTAGAGTGCATGGGCTAATAATTTGGGTTTTGGTTTCACAATAATTTCGTATTAATAATGGGCCCAATAGTTGAGCCATTATTAAGCCCGAAATTAAAGCCTAACTGGATTAGGGCTTTGAAACCCATTAGGCATGAAAGTTGAGTCTCACTATAAATACAACTTTTAGTGAGAAATTTGCAGGGTCTCCTTGCCCTAGCCTCCCCAAAGGACAGCCGCACTTTTCTCTTGCAATTCCTTGGAGGACGTAAGCCAGCATTGTGAGGGCAAGAGAAACACATCTGCCGAGACGCGGTGGAAGCGTGGTGATCCCGAGAGGCTTGTATGGATACCATAGAGAGCCTGAACACGTCAACTATTCAGGTTTTGTGATTCGACTCTACAGTTGGGTGAGAGATCTCAACTGAAAATTAGGTATGAAAATTTTTGAACACCTGATTTACCCCATTTCACTTGGATCTTGGAGGGTTTCGGTTAAATTCCACTGTGCTGTTTGGCTCCTGAAACCCAACACCTCATTGGCCGAGGTCATGGCTATCAACCTCGCTCCGAAGTCTGACATCTTCACAGAGAAGTCTTGGATAAGCTCCCCTTGGCTTATGAGCATTTCTTCCCGAAGATTGGCCAAATCCTCCTTGGCTATTTTATTTAGCTCGCCGTACTTAACAACAGAGCTAGCCAAGAGTTCCTTGCCCTTCACCAGAGACTCCTTGGAGGGAGTCCGGATCTAAGTTTGCTTTTCTACCTAAGCCCGATAGTGCCCTATGTATGCCAAGAGCGGAAAAAGGGAGATCTTGAGTAAGGAACATAAGGCAAACGAAAAAAATTCACTAAGTATCAAAAGGTAGGATTTTACGTGGGCAGCCTGCTCGGTCATCCTCGCGGAGAGGATCTCCTCATTCGGGCACTTTCAGTCAGAGACTGAAAAGTGGCATGCGTGATGACTTTAGTTGCCATCTAAGGAGCCATCTTCTGGCTATGCTTGGTGAACAACTATTAGTGTTGTGCCCAAAAGCCAATCATGAGATGATTGTATTTGTTGCACATTGAGTCGTGATATTTTATTAAGGCATTAATCCAGAATTATGTTTGTTGTTTTATTTCTATGTAACTTAACAAACATAATTGTAACCCTAGAATAATGATATTCTTAAACGTCCCTAGTTTATTATTATTGTGGAATGGGTTGCAATAATATATAACGACTAGCATATATGGAGACTAATATGAGATATGTAGTCTGCGTATGGGTACAAGTTGGAGAACTTGTGTACTGGACCGACCCGCCATGAGAACGCTACATGGAACATTATATGAGTGTCATAAGTGATTCTAGGGTTAGCAGATTTCTGGGGCCAACTACATTTATAGGTAGAGTCCCCCATGCCCAGTTGGTTGGAATGTGCCCCCACTGGTCAGCCACCTTCAGGAAGAAGAACTTCCTCTACCACCCTCACAAACTATCCTTCATGTTGAAGGTAAATATAAACTTCTTACTCCCAGAACCTCGAGGAAGCAAAAAATAGAAGCCACCCTTTGGGACGGGGTGGAGTTTGTAGTATTGCATGAAAAGAATAAAGTGAGGTTCTATCTTAAAAACCCCATACATGCAAAGGAAAACATTGAAGTAGGAGTAAGATTTGGGAGGAAGCTGATTCATGGCTATGCCATGGAATTCGCAGAAGTCACAAATCATATTCGGTGGAGGAAACCGAAGTCTAGCCTTCAGTTGGGCCCGAAAAAAATCACCTCGTTCGAATTATTCATGTAACTGAACAAGCCAGGAGTAGGTAGCCTAATAACCGAGTAAGAAAGGAGAAAGAATTTAGTTGTCTACTTCGCTAACTTCTCCGAAGTGGTACAACTCGGACGAGATTTAAGAGGAAGCCAGCTCTTAGGGACTGTCTGAACAGACATGAATGGAATGGGGGAAGACATTTGGAAGAGAAAAATCTAACTTCGGAAAGGCTAAAAGAAAAGAAGGAAACAATGTCGAAGAATGACTTCGGAAGAAGAAGATGACTTCAGAAAAGAAGAAAAGGCTATAAAAATAGAAATTTGAAGGACTTCAAGAAGGAAAACCCACCAAAACTTTTGCTGAAGTCAGGATTTCTGGACGCCGTCATGAAAACTTGACGAAAATTGCATCGCCGCTAGCACCACCACAGGAAAAAAGGAGAAATTTTGAGAGCAGAAGAGAGCAAGAGAATGTAAGTGTGAAATAACTAATGAGGAAGGGGTGATTTATAGGCTGAATGAGGGAGGCGAAACGTCGCCATAATTTCCCCTTGAAGGTGAAGAGGCATGCTTGACGAAACGGATGCAACCATTCCCAGTGGCTTGGTGACACATGTCGCCCATTGCAGGAAATGAGGGCACGCCCTTGACAACTGTCAGACTTAAGCATTTCCCAAGAAAAGACGTCAAGTAGACATGACAGTCCACTGACAGGCATTAAAAAGCCTAGAACGGACACACTCTAACTAAAGAGACAACCTCGGGAACACCAGACACCTCTCCCGAAAGGATAAATGCCATTATCTTGGCAAGAATAGATGTTCTGGGTCAAAGAGACTTTCATCCGAAAAGGTGACTCCGGCCATTTCGGTGTCCAGACAGGCCTCCGAAGGGCTCCACAATCGGCTCTTGAAAGCTCAAAAGCCGAAGACATATCTTCGGCTCTCCTAGGGGGGCAAGTGATAGCCAAAGGGGTATTACCCTCTGAACTCCTAAGCTCTGATGAGCACCACCCATGGTAAAAGTCGAGCATCACGCTCGGATTGGATGAGCGGCAACCTCGAAAAAAGAGGGTACGCAGTCCTTGACCCTTTAACCTCGGTAAACCACCATCCTCGGTGAGGTAGAGCTTCTCCCGAAGGTGGCCCGCTCCACTGAAGAACTCATCCTGACAGCCCTCGGTCATGATATCTAGCCAAATGGGGTGTTGCCTTTCGACATCATCATTGTCCAACATGGTGACCCTGGAGCAGGAACTTGTGGTTGGAAAATGCCTGGATGAGGAGCCTCCGGTGGGAGAAGGGCTGCAAGTACTCAGAAAGGCAAGGGTTAGGAGCTCCTCGGAGTGTTTTTCCGGGGGAGGAGCCTCCGACGCCCAAGTCAATGTTTGGAAATGGAGATAAGTAAGGAGTGGAGAGATTTTTCCTTGGAGTCGGATCCCCTTACCTGGGGCATTTCCTGAATATTTATAGGGAGGTGAACAGGAGAAGCTCGTTTCCCACAGCCTGCCCAGATTGTGACACGTGTTCGGTCAGATATGGTCCGTACCTTCGGGGAGAGGGGGAGCTTCTAGCCGACCGCAGGCCGCCTGGTCAGAAGCCTAGGCCGGTACGGGGGGCCTAGTGTCAGAGCGTACAAGGGCGGCATGTGTCAGAGCATGTCTGAGGGCGGCGTGTCGGGGGCTGTACGAGTACGGTGTGTCAGAGACTCCTCAGCTGTTTCGTCGTACGCCCACGTGGCCTTTTCGGGGGACCTAACTCCTTCGGGGTACAGAGCTCGTTCGGGGAGGTGAGCTCCTCTGGAGGGAGGTCCCTTGTTTGTACGAGGCACCTTCGGTTGGACTTTCCCGAGGTCAGGCTTGGGTACCTGATGTGGCACTTCGTGAGCGCGCCCCGAGGGTGGCCCAGAGAGTATACGGAGGTGGTTTTGGCCATGTGAGGTCGGCGCGAGGTCACCTTCGGGAAAGGCGGTGACTCCTTCTGACCGAAGTTGGTCCCATGGGTTTCCTGAGTGGTAGCGCCTATCCGGCTTGTCCGAGGGTGCTGCAGTCCTCTCTTTGCCGGGGTTTTGTCGTGTCTGCTTCGACCGGAAGTGGCGCGCTCATGTGAGGTTCTTCGGGGGCGATAGCCCTTCGGCTATCACATGCCCCCCTTCAGAAAACCGAAGATGTTCCTTCGGTTTGGGGAGTTCCGGGAACCTTTCTTGTGGCAAGCGATGCTTGGTCTTGTTGCCATGATTGGCTTCCATCCGGAGTCTCCTTCTCCCCAGGATGGAACTATGGCGAACTAAGGTGCCCTACCGAGGTAGTTTCCCTGGTGTTTGAGTGGTGTCCCTGGCTCTTCCTCCGAGGTTACTGTCTGGGGCACGTACTTACACTGACTTTTCTGTCAGTGACCCGTTTCGTCTTCCCTTGTATGTGGGCGCGTTACTTCGGGTAGGGTTATATAGGTCTGCCAGTTGTCAGGGCCGTGCCCTCGTTTCCCGCGATGGCTTACACGTGGCAGCCGGTGAGTGGCAGACGGTTACGTCGGTTACATTAATTGCGTCTCTTCGCCTTCGAGGAGCAATAATGACGACGTTTCGCCTGCCCCCTTCGGCCTATATAAACCCCTTTTGCCTCAGACCTTCATACTCCTTTCCTTTGCTCTCATTTGCTCCAGAATTCTCTCTTGTCTTTTTCTCCTTTCGGCAGCGGTTCTAGCGGCGGAGCGATTTTTGGCAACCTTTCACGACGGCGTCCAGGAATCCCGATTTCGGCAAAGCTTTCGGTGGGTTTTTTCTTTCCGAAGTTCTTCCTTCCTTCCGAAGTCGTTCGTTCCGAAGTTTTGTTTTTTCTTTCTTTAGTTTCCCCGAGGTTACCTCTCTTCTTTTTTGAGAAATGTCGAACCCTGCTCCACTGATGACCGTCCATCCTATTCCTGAGAGCTTTCTCCCCCTTGAGTCTCATCCATGCTGCACTACTTCGGAGAAAATGACGAAGTGGGTAGCAAAATTCTACCTCCCTACTTACGCCGCCCCGAGGTTACCTTCCTCGGTCACGTACGGTTACATGGCCCATTCTAATGATATCACTGTTTACCCAGCCTAATTGAAGGCCGATCTTCGGTATCCCCCTTCGCGCATGGTGTGCGAGTTCTGCAGGTTCCACGGGATTGCCGTGAACCAGCTCCCTCCAAACTCTTATTCTTATTTCAACGCCTTTCTTTGCATGTGTGGGGTTTTTAAGATAAAGCCCCATTTTCTTTTCTTCATGCAATACCATAAGCTCTACCCGGTCCCGAAGGGTGGCTTTTACTTCTTGCTTCCCCGAGGATCCGGGAGCAAGAAATTCACCTTCACCTTCGAAACGAAGGATAGCTGGCAGGGGTAGCAAAAAAAGTTCTTCTTTCTGTCAGATCTCGAAAGATTGAGCTACGTTTTGACCAGATGGGCTTCGGGGGTTTTGAAGACTGACGTTGTTGACCCTCAGAAGCTGTTGACCTCAGGGTTGGCCGCTGAATTTGATGAGTTCCACCGGCGCATTTAGGCGATTGCGGATTGTGACCGCGAGGTCCCTCCGCGTTCCTTGTACCCCTTTCCCATTAAGTGGGACCTTATGACCGAAGAGGTCCTTCGGGAATTGGGGGTGATCCACGAGCACAAGTTCGACTTGAACCTGCCCGTGCCTGTTCTCCCGGGGAAGAAAGCATGGCTGGTGATGCTTCTTCGGTGCGAGATCTCGTACGAGGCTTTTGCCGAGAGTAAGTTATCTTCCGGGTTTTGCTTACATGTGTTCCTTTTGGACTTACACTAATGTTTTTTCCTTTTGCAGAGATGGGCGATCAATCTGCAGAGTTTTACAAGTCCCTTTTTCTCGGCCAGGCCGAGAAGGGGGAGCAGACGTGGAGGAAGGCGCCTACGAAGAGGAAGAAGACCAGCAGAGGGCCGTCCAAGGCGAAGAAAGCCAAGGCGGACGTCCTTCCTCCTCCCCCCGAAGACGTCGTCGAAGTGCAGGACCAGTCGCCTGCCCGGTCTCCTGCCTACGCCAATCCACCTTCGGATCCTGCCGCCCTCGAGACTGCTCTGAGTCTGGATACAGCTACTGAGACTTCGGTCGGAGGGACTTCGGCTCAAGAGCTCGAGGAGAGCAGGAGAAGGAAGGGCAAGTACATTCCCGGCGAAGTCCGCGAAGTGGGCGAGACCGAGGACGTCGTTACCGAGGTTCCACCAGGTTCGTTCCTTAGCCGTTTGTCTATGAATCTTAGTGTTTTTGGTATCTACGATCTTATAGATGGATGGCTAAGGGACAACGTACTGATGGAACTTCGGCGTGATCTTGCAGAGGAGGTGACACCTGCTCCCTGGGTGGAAGCTCATGCCCGGAAGAGGGCTATTCGGGATGGCCATATCTCAATGGACAAAGTACCGAGGAAGCCCTTCTGGACTTTCACGGAGGACATAAACTTGTTCTTCGACGACAGCCAGTTGATGGCTCCCCAAATGGCGAGGGGTGTGCTGACGAACGCCACCTTCGAGTCGCTCCTCACCGAATGCCCGAACGTGGAGATCCTTCCGGCGAGGATGAGCGAACACGCCGCCCAGGTAAATTTCTTCTCTCTTTTTTTAGGGACTTAGAAAATTTTCTTTTGAATTTTTGTTGTCCTTTGACCTTTACTCGTGACTTTCTTTTCTGCAGCTCCTGGCATATAGCGGATACTTTCGAGCTTGGGCGGCAAAGCAGACTGAGGCTCGTTCTCGGTCCGAGAATTCTCTGAGGCGGGCGAAGGAGTTTTGTGCCAAATACGTCCTCAAGTGCGGTGAACTGAGCAAAATTGTGAATGAGGACTTGGAGAATCTTCGGACCGAGCTTCGGGAGAGCAAGAAGGAGCTCCTTCTCGACTTTTCGGCCAAGGTTGAGGACCTCGGCACAAAGTGTGCTGTTCTCTCTTCGGAGAACGAAGCCCTTCGGAAGGAAAAGGCAGAAGACGCTGAGAACCTTGCGAAGGCGCTTGCTTTGAACGCCGATCTCCAAGCCGAGGTCGATTCGTTGAAGAAGGAGGCCAAGAAAAAGAAGAAGAAGAAACTCGAGAGGGAGGTTGCTGAGCTTACAGCCGAACTGTCAACTCTGAGTGCCGAGAAGGACCAGTCCGACCAAATGACGAAGGTGTCTTATCAAGACGGTTTCTGTTTGGCGCGGCATCAAGTCCTTTCTCGGCACCCCGAACTCGACCTCTCCTTCCTGGCCGCTTTGGATTTTCCCAAGGAGCCCAGGTGGACGTGGTCGAAGCTGGAGTTCCTCAACCTCCCTCCTGTTGTGCCCGCGCCTTCGGATGCTCCTATCCAAGAGAAAGATACCAATGCCGAGGAGGTACCGGACGCTCCGGCTCAATAGGCTTTTTCTTCTTTCTTTTTCTTGTAATCTGCTCTCTTGTAATGTTGCCTCAGAACTATGAATGAAATTTTTTTTTCTAAGTTCCCATTCTTTCCTTCGATCATCACTCTTCGGAAGTTTGTATAACTCTATGAGCGTATTCTCGGCAAACATCCACGTCCGAAATCATGCCTTCAGGAAGCTTCGTACTGTTGTTCCTTTGGTGAGATTTTTCCAATATGTGGACTATTTTTTCCGAACGTATTCCGCCGAGTTTTAGGCTTTGCTAAGGAACTAGCACCTTCAGAAAAAAGTCAATGTGCTAGAAGCCCATTTTAGCAGTGTGACCATATTTGGTTTATAAACCACGTTTTTACTGGTGATTTCGGGGAGGAGTAATCACAAGCTTTTCTTCAGAAAAAATGCCTAAGTGTAGAATTTTTTCAAAGAATCTGAATGCCAAGTGTTTTTCAACTCTACTCCCTCGGCATCACCTAATTTGTAGACCGCTGGGTGGATTTTGTCGAGGACCAGATAAGGTCCGCCCTAGTTTGCCCGAAGTACCCCATCTGATGGCCTTCGCGGCTCGAATTCGGCCTTTCGAAGGATGAGGTCCCCCTTCTTGATTTCTTTTTTCCTTACATGCAAGTTAGTAGCGCCGGCTACTCTTTCTTGGAAAGCCTTCCTACTGAGTTCGGCCATTTCGCTGTGCTCTTCGGCGAGGTCTGGTTTTGCCCTCAAGCCAAGGTTGTTTCCTTCTTCATCGAACACCTGTATTCTTACTGAAGGCCGCATGACCTCAATGGGAATAATGGCTTCTGTCCCGAACACGAGCGAGAAAGGAGTTTCTCCTGTGGCCCTTCGGGGAGTCGTGCGATAGCTCCATAGTACACTTGGGAGCTCCCTTGGCCATTTCCCCTTTGCCTCTTTTAGCCTTTTCTTCAGACCATCCTTAATTGTCCTATTGGACACCTCAACTTGCCCATTACTTTGGGGATGGGATACCGGGGTGAAGTGTAGTTTTATGTCGAGGTTATTCACGTATTCTCAAAACCCTTTGTCAATAAACTGGGTACCATTGTCGGCCACTATTACGCTTGGTATGCCGAATCGGCATATGATGTTTTTCCAGACGAACATCTGGATATCCGTCACCGAGATCGATGCCAAAGGCTCTACTTCGATCCATTTAGTGAAGTAGTCTACTGCAACTATGCAATATTTCACTCCACCGGGGGCGCTTAGGAGAGGTCCAATGAGGTCAATACCCCAGGCGGCAAAAGGGCAAGGGTAATTTGCCGAAGTTATCTTTTCCGAGGGTAACCCCTGGATGTTGGTGTGTCTTTGGCAATTGTCACATTTTCAAACAAATTGCCTTGCATCCTTTCTTAGGGTAGGCCAAAAGTAACCCTGGCGAAGTAGTACTCCGGCGATGGCAGCTGTTCCTATGTGGAAACCATAGGCCCCCTCATGAACTTCTTCGAGGATTGTTCTAACATCCTCGTCACTTATGCACCTCTGCAAGGGACTTGCATACCCTTGTCTATATAGTTCCTCCCTAATGAGGAAGTATCTCCATGAGCATTTTTGCACTTCTGCGGCCTCGGCAGGGTTTTCGGGGAATGCCAAAGTTGTAAGATATTTCTTGATGGAATCTTGCCATCCTTCTCCCGAGGTTGTTATACACATTAGCTCTATGCTGGGTTGACTCAGTACCTTGGTGGGTTCCTTGGACTTGGCCAAGGTGTCAGCTTCAGCATTATCTCTACGAGGCATGTTTTCTATATGTACCGAGTCAAACTCTTTGATGAGTTTCTTGACGAGGTCATGATATTTTGCCAAGGTTGGATCCTTTGCAGCGTAATCTCCTGTCATTTGTCGGACTACTAGCTGTGAGTCACTGTGGGCCTTAAGGTTTCTCACACCAACTTTTCTGGCCAGTTTTAGTCCTGCTATAAGGGTCTCATATTCGGTGATGTTATTGGTGACATCAAAACCGAATTTGATGGCTTTGGTGGCTTCCATGCCTTCGGGCCCCCGAAGAACCACTCCAGCACCTTGGTGTCCGGAGCCGCAGGCTCCATCGACAAAGAGTTTCCACTCTGGTTCTATCCTTATTAGGTCTTCTGAGGTGATTTCACCATTCTCGATTTCTAGAACTTCGGCAGTGAAGTCTGCCAATGCTTGAGCTTTTATTGCCCTTCTTGGCTCATAAGTGATGTCATATTCTCCGAGCTCGATACACCATTTTGACAGCCTTCCCAAATGCTCTACCTTCTTCATTATGTCACAAAGAGGTAGGTTACTTCGGACAATGATGGCGTGTCCTTGAAAGTAGGGCTGTAGCCTCCTACCTGTGAGTACTAAGGCATAAATGGCTTTTTGGAGCAATGGGTACCTGACCTTGGCGTCATGCAGGGACTTGCTTACATAATATACTGGCCACTGTCTCCTACCCTCTTCTTTCACTAGGACTGAACTCGTAACTTTTTCTATGACTACGACGTAGAGGATGAGAGGTTCTCCTTCTCGCAGTTGCCGAAGTGTTGGCAGATGGGTTAGGTAGCTTTTAAGCTCATCCCAAGCTTTTTAACATTCTGGGTTCCAAGGTTGCTCCTCGGTTCTCAAGTTGCCTTCGCTTTTGGCTGCTTTGGTGAGCACCTTGAAGAATGGTCGACATCGTTTGCTGTACCTGGAAATGAATCTACTAAGGGAAGTGATTCTTCTAGTAAGCCTTTGTATATCTTTAGTGGTTGTAGGTGTTTGGAATCCTAGCAAGGCTTTGACCTTTTCGGGGTTGGCATCTATTCCCCTTTCTGACACCATAAACCCAAGGAACTTACCTGCGCACACTCCAAATACACACTTCTCGGGGTTAAGGCGAATGCCGAACTCCCGAAGTCGTTGGAAGGTTTCGCCTAAGTCGATGATATGATTACTAGGCATTCTGCTCTTAACTATCATATCATCGACATACGCCTCCATGTTCCTCCCTATCTGAGAGTTGAACACTTTATTCATCAACCTCTGATAGGTAGCCCCTGTATTCTTAAGCCCTAAGGGCATTCTGATGTAGCAGTAGGTACCAACTTCAGTGATGAAGGCAGTTTTTTCTTCATCTTCGAGGTCCATCTGAATTTGATGATACCCGCTGAAGGCATCAAGGAAACTGAGAAGACCGTAGTCGGCGGTTGAATCCACCAACTGGTCTATGGCTGGCAAAGGCTAAGAGTCCTTTGGACAGGCATCATTCAGGTTCCGAAAATTGATGCACATTTGGAGCTTTTCACTCCCTTCTTTAGTGGCGATAACCACGTTGCTGAGCCATTTGGGGTATTTAACTTATCTTAAATCGGGCGTTTAACCTCGGCTTTAACGAAGGAGTTCTTATGAGCCGATAAGTTCTACTTTTTCTGCCAAATTGGCCTAGCCTCAGGGCGTACTTCGAGACTATGGTGGATTATGCTGAGGTTGACCCCAGGCATGTCTTTCAGAGAGTAGGTGAATAGATTTTTGTTCGTTAACAAGAAAGATACAAGCCTATCTTTGTCACCCTTGGCCAATTTTTTCCCCACTCTGGTGGTCCGGCCAGGGATCAGCTCTACATCTTCTGTTTCTACTTTTTCCAACTCTTCTATTCCCTCCCCTGCTGTCTCTTCGCCTGTCATGACTGCTCTTTCAGTAGCCGAAGTCTGTATTTGGACCTTTGCTGGGCTTTGTCTAGCCTTGGTGAAGACCCTCCTGACTTCGGCTTGGTCAATGAAGATCTCTGCATCTCCTTCTTTAGTTGCGAAGGTGACTGTTAAGTACTTTACATCCGGGCGGATGTGGAGATTGCCTTGAGTTTGCCTTCCGAGGATGGCATTGTATGATGAGGGAACATCAATGACAATGAATCTGGTCATAACGGAGGCGAACAGTTCCTCCTGACTCTGAGGCGAGGTCCCTTTCAGCATTAGGGGCAGATCGATGTATCCGAGGACTGGGAGCTCGGATGGCCCAACCCCAAAGGTGGGGGAATTGACTGTGTTGAGGTCGCCTTTTGAGATGCCTAATTTAGGCAGTAGGTGCGAGAAGATGATGTCGGTGTTGGAGCCGTCATCCAGGAGTACTCTTTTGACGTCCCAACTCCCTATCCTTGCCATGACAAGGAGTGGGTCGTCGTGGGGGAACTTCACTGTGGATCCGTCTTTGCCAACAAGTTTGTTTGGCGAGTTCCCATACTCTATTATGGAGATTTCTCTTATCTTTCTTTTCCTCTCAGCCGAGGGTATCCCTGTAGTGTTGGTTTGGATGACCCCTGCTAACGGCGGCGGATTCTTTCGAAGACTTCAGTCCCAACGTCTATCGGAATCATAGTCCTCCTCGTCCCCATTCTTTTTTATTCCTTTCTTTCTTTCGAAGAAGGCATCTGCAAATACCGACGAAGTTGTCCCTGCTTTATTAGAAACTCGATGTACTTCCTTAGCTAGAAGCAGTCTTCAGTGTCATGGCCATGATCTCGATGGAATTGGCAGAAGTTCTTCATGTTCTTCTTGTTTTCCAAAGTCATGGCCTTTGGCCTTGGAACTATAGTCCCTTGCCTTTCTAAGGCCATGAGAATGCTGGCCCTAGTGGCATTTAAGGGAGTAAATGTCATCAGCCTTTTACCTCTCTGTTTTCGAGGCCTTTCTCCAATCTCATTCTGGTAACGAGGATGGTGGCTTGGTCTTTCGGGTCGAGGGTGTTCCATTTTTGGTCTCCCCATTCTGAGTTCCTCGGCCAGCATGTGCTATTCAGCCCTTCGATAGAATTCTCCCAGGGTGTCTGGGGGGTCCTTGGAGAACTCATAAAAGAGTTAGGAGTCCTGCCGAAGTCCTTTTATCATTGTGAGGATGCAAATCTCAGGCCGAAAGTCGGGTACACTTAGTGCTTCTCGGTTGAACCTTTCGACGTAGTCGTGAATGGTTTCCCCACTTCGCTGCACTATGTCGAACATCTGTACTGGCATCTTGGTTGTTGGCTTGCTGCCAATGAACTACTAGGTAAAGGCAGTAGACAACTCCTGGAAACTTAGGAAGATTCCGTGGGCCAATGAGTTATACCATGCTGTTGCTGGACCGAAGAGGGTTACCTCAAAGCATTTGCATAGAGTAGCGTCATTTGCGCCGTGGAGCACCATGCTTCGCTTGTACTTTGTCAGGTGCGCCTGGGGGTCACTACGCTCGTCGTAGGTTTCCAAGCATGGCAGCCTGAAGTCACTAGGCATGGGCGCCTCGATCACTTCCCGTACAAAGGGTGACTCTTCTCCGATATAAGCGTTGGATAATCTTGACCAGACTGGTTTTCGGGAGATCTGCTTTTCAACCTTTTCCAGTCTTCCAAGGATCTTTTCTATGAGGGCAGCTATGTTAGCTTCCCTTTGTTGCCTGATGGTTGCCGGTAATGGTGAACTTCCCCTCCTTTTCGTAGAGTAACTTGAGGGCAGACTGGTTTTCTGGAGATCTGCTTTTCAACCTTTTCCAGTCTTCCAAGGATCTTTTCTATGACGGCAGCTATGTTAGCTTCCCCTTGTTGCCTGATGGTTGCCGGTAATGGTGAACTTCCCCTCCTTTTCGGAGAGTAACTTCGGCGGCGAGGAGACTAGGACCTCCGGTACGGGGACGGACTCCGCGTACAGGAGGCCCTAGTTTCTTTTTGGGCCCTTTCTTTGGTGGGTCGTCCTCCGTTGATGATGTGTCATGAGAGCCCTTACTCCTGGAACTCTGGTGGGTGGACCTCGGGCTTCTCTCTCAGCGCGTTGCCAAGGGGGAGGCCCTTCAGGCCAGAGAAGGCTGGGGCCACCTCTGGTCGAGCTACTTAGTCATTTCAGCGATGATGGAGCGCTGGAAGTTTCGCAAGAAGCCCATCGTCACTATTAGAGGGCGGTCGTCTTCCGTCACAGAAGTTTCTGCAGTGGGCTACTGGGTCGCCGGCTGAGCCTCTGGCACAGATGTGGACTATAGGAGCCCCTTGTCTTTTGAACACCGAGTCTCTACGACGGCGACCTGGGAAAGGGTTCCTACAGACGACGCCAAATGATGCCCTTCCGCATCTTCATCGTGCAACATGGTGAGCCTGGAGCAGGAACTTCTGGTGGGTGAACGCTTGGATGAGGAACCCCCAGTGGGAGAAGGACTGCAAGGACTCAGAAAAGCAAGGGTTAGGAGCTCCCCGAAGTGTTTTTCCGAAGGAGGAGTCTCCGACGCCCAAGTTAGTACCAGAGATAAGGAGGGAAGGGAGAGATTTTTCCTTGGAGTCGGATCCCTTTGCTTGGGGGCATCTCCTGAATATTTATATGGAGGTGAACAGGAGAAGCTCATTTCCCACAGCCTGCCCAGATCGTGACACGTTTTCGGTTAGATAGGTCCGTACCTTCGGGGAGAGGGGGAGCTTCTAGCTGACCATAGGCCTCCTGGCCGGGAACCTAGTGCAGTACAAGGGCGGCATGTCAGAGCATGTTTGGGGGCAGCGTGTCAGGGGCTGTACGAGTACGATGTGTCGAGATTCCTCAACTGTTTCGTCGTACACCTACGTGGCCTTTTCGGTGGACCGAACTCCTTCGAGGTATAGAACTCGTTCGGGAAGGTGAGTTCCTCTGAAGGGAGGTCCCTTGTTTATATGAGGCACCTTCGGTTGGACTTTCCCGAGGCCAGGCTTGGGTACCTGATGTGGCACTTCGTGAGCGTGCCCCGAGGGTGGCCCGGAGAGTATACAAAGGTGGTTTTGGCCATGTGAGGTCGGCACGAGGTCACCTTCAGGAAAGGCGGTGACTCCTTCTGACCGAAGTTGGTCCCATGGGTTTCCTGAGCGATAGCGTCTATCCGGCTTGTCCGAGGGTGCTGCAGTCCTCTCTTTGTTGGCATTTTGCCGTGTCTGCTTCGACCGGAAGTGACGCGCTCATGTGATGTTCTTCAGAGGCGATAGCCCATCGTCTATCAGGGGGCCTCCTATTCTGAAGGGGTCTCATACCCTGAAGGGGTCTTGTTCCTTGAAGGGGTTTTACGGAAATAAGACAAAAACGGTTAAGAACCCCCTAACACAGAGACCTCGCACACGCCCCTGACACACAGACCTCCCACGGCCCTAACTCCTAGAGAGAACAGCCTACGGCAGCTGGCGGTCCCCTATCCCTAAAGATACAGATCACACTCGACTCAACACATGTCATGATCTGAGCGAGCTATGTCAAAACAGACTTCTCCCAACGCTCTCTTATAAATACTTGGAGAATAACCTTGGTAAAGGAGGATATACATAGAACTCTCTCCACTCTTTTACTCTCAACTCTTTGCTCCTTACTTACCAAATACTGACTTGGGCGTCAGAGGTTCCTCCCCCAGAAACACATTTCAGGGAGCTCCTAACCCTTGTTCTTTTGAGCATTTCAGGCACTCTCACGCCGGAAGTCTCTCCTTCAGACACTCTTACACGGGGTGTCCCTACTTCAGGCCACTATCTGGTACAATAAAGATGCCGACAGGCATCATTTGGAGCTCCCGGGAATGTGTCTCTTGGGCGGGGGGAGCCTCTGATGCGCAAGTCAGTTAACGAGAGAGAAGTTGTTTAAGGGTAGAGAGTATAAAGAAGAGAGTCCCATTTTCCTTACTAAGGACCCTCCTAAGTATTTATAGGAGGGTAAAGGGAGAAGGCTATTTTACATAGCCTATCTAAATCATGACACGTGTTCGACTAGATCTGGTTCGCACCTTCGGAGATAGGTATCTCCAACTAGTCGTAGGACATTCTGGCCAGAAGGTAGGGGCATGTACAAGGTCTCTTTGTTAGAGGCTCCTTAACCCTTTTTATAATTGAAATAAGAATAAGAATTAGGAAAGAGCTGGTTCACAGCAATCCCGTGAAACTTGCAGAACTCGCATATCATCCGATGGGGAGGATATCGAAGACCGACTTTTAGTTGGGCTCGATAAACAGTGATCTCGCCCGAATGAGCACTAAAGCTGTACGAGCCTGGGAAAGGCAACCTCTGGACGAGGTAAGAAGGAAGGTAGAATTTGGCTATCCACTTCGTCATCTTCTCCGAAATGGTACAGCTTGGATGAAACTCGAGAAAGAGAAAGCTTTCGAGGAGAGGATGGACGGACATCAATGGAGTTGGACTCGACATCTCTTAAAAAAGAAGAAGAAGAGTGATCTCAGGGAAAATGAAGGAAGAGGATTGAAGGACTTCTGAAAAATGAAACCTAAACAAGCTCGGTAAAAAGAAAGAGCTATAGAAGGAAAGACTCACCGAAGGTTTTGCCGAAATCTGGACTCCCGAACGCCGTCGTGAGAGGTTGCCAGAAATCGCTCCGCTGCTAAGGCCGCCGCTAAAATCGCTACTGGAAAAGGAAAAAAGACGAGAGAGTGCTCCAGAACAGATGAGAGCAAAAGAGAAGAGTATGAAGAAATGTGGCAAAAGGCGCTTATATAGACTGAAGAGGGTAAGCGAAACATCGTCATTATTACTCTTTGAAAATGCAACGTCCTCATTATTACTCCTCGAAGGCGAAGATACGCAATTAATATAACCGACATAACTATTCGCCATCGATCAGCAGCCACGTGTCATCCAACGTGAGGAACTAGGGCATGCCCCCTGACATCGTGAAAACCCAGACACGCCCATCCATAACTGATACGCCTAATCACAAGATGCGACAGTTCACTAACCTGCAGCAAAAAAAGTAAAAGGAGTACGCGCCCCTAGGTCACTGAAGAACTAGGTGATAATACCTCAACCAGGAAAGGGTACCTTCCGATGACGAAACACCCCCTTAAGTAGTGTCCCAACTCAGAGTTCGGCAAAACGTCTTCCAGGAGATTAAAACTGAAGTACCCACATCAACTTTTCAGGGGGGGCATGTGATACCCGAAGTGCCTATCACCTTTCAAACACATAGGATCGGGTAAAGCAGCACCCTCGGAAGGAAAGACACCAACTTCGGTAAAAAGGATGTCCGGCCCCTCGGATCCGACCTCAGTAATTCTTCTTCCCTGGGGACAACAGTGCCAACCTCGATAAGACAACCGAACCATCCTCTATCGCAGAGGACGTTCCCAAACAGGGCCACCCTCAGGAAGGATATTCTTGGGATACTTAAGTAACCTCGGGAGATAGTTATCCTGCTCCGAAGAGGTCTTTTCTACCGAAGGGACCTTGGGAGTTCGGTAGTAGCAATTAAGGAGCCTCTAACACATCCCCGACACGCCGCCCCCAGACACGCTCTGACACGCTGCCCCCAGACACGCTTTGACACACCACCCACAAAGACGTTCTGACACGCCACCCTCGCACGGCCTAGGCTCCCGGCCAGGTGGCCTGCGGTCAGCTATATGCTCCCCTTCTCCTAAAGGATGCGGATCGCATCTGACAGAATGTCGGGTTTTGGGAACCAAATAGCTCAGCAGAATTTAACCGAAACCCTCCAGGATCCAAGTGAAACGGGGTAAACTGAGTGTTCAAAAATTTTCATACCTAATTTTTGGTTGAAATCTCTCACTCAACTGTAGAGTCGAATCACAAAACCTGAACAGTTCACGTGTTCAGGCTCTTTATGCTATCCACACGAGCCTCTCGGGATCACCACGCTTCCACCACGTCCCGGCAGATGCGTTTCTATTGCGCTCGCAGTGCTAGTTTGCGTCCTCTAAGGAATTGCAAGAGAAGAGTGTGGCTGTCCTTTTGGGAGGCTAGGGCAAGGAGACCTCCGAATTTCTCACTTAAAATTTGTATTTGTAGTGAGACTCAACTTCTAGGCCTAATGGGTTTCAAAGCCTTAATCCAATTAGGATTTAATTTCGGGCTTAATAATGGCTCAACTCTTGGGCCCATTATTAATATGAAATTAAAGTGAAACCATAACCCAAATAATTAGCCCATGCACTCTAATGATCCAAATAGCTCTATGTGTGCAACCCAATAGGCTTTTGCCATGTTGGCAATGATCATAAATCACATTTATGATCAAAAACAATGAACGGTGTCTAGCAACACATCATTGCTACCCAAGTGACAAGATTGTCGGTGATTCGACTAAACCTTTATGATCATCACCGATATATGCCAGTGTCCCTTTGTCCAAGATATCAAGACTAAGCATAAGACATAGAATGTGTCACTCTCATATTGCCCAATCTTTGGTTTCTCGATTACCGAGTAGACCAACTTAAACTGATGACATTGATATCATATATCAACTCATCTGAGCATGGCCATGCATTTTCTAAGTCTCACTCCATCAAGGGGCCCGAAGATATCACTCCTGTTACATAGGAGGGACAAATCCCATCTTGATCATACAAATCCCTCCGCATGATATGTGACATACCTAATGACCTCCTTCAAGTTCACTCAGTTACGAGCAACAAAGGAAAGTATCAAAGTATGTGACTCACATGTAGGGAACCTTGATGATCTTAGGTCGAAGGACTACATATACCATGATCACTATGAGAATCACTTATGACACTCATATAACGATCCATGTAGTGTTCTCATGGTGGGTCGGTCCAGTACACAAGTTCTCCAACTTGTACCCATATGTAGACTACATATCTCATATTAGTCTCCACATATGCTAGTCGTTATGTATTATTGCAACCCGCTCCACAATAATACTAGACCAGGGACGTTTAAGAATATCATTATTCTAGGGTTACAATTATGTTTGTTAAGTTACGCAGAAACAAAACAACAAACATAATTGCTGGATTAATGCCTTAATAAAATATCATGACTCAATGTGCAAAAAATACAATCATCTCATGATTGGCTTTTGGGCACAACACTAACAATCTCCCACTTGCACTAAAAGCCAATCATCCATGTATCTAATACCGATGGACCTAGAATGGCTATCATGCTTCTGCTGCGTAAGGGGCTTTGTCAGTGGATCAGCAATGTTGCTATCTGTCGAAGTCCTGCATATCCTTACATCACCCCTCTCGATGATCTCCCTGATGAGATGATAGCGTCGGAGTATGTGTTTGGATCGCTGGTGAGATCGAGGTTCCTTAGCCTGTGCGATTGCTCCATTGTTGTCACAATAGAGCTCTATCGGGTCGGTAATGCTTGGAACCACTCCAAGTTCAGTGATGAACTTCTTGATCCAAACTGCCTCCTTCGCAGCATCAGAGGCGGCAATGTACTCAGATTCTGTTGTAGAGTCAGCTACTGTCTCTTGCTTTGAACTCTTCCAGCTCACAGCACCACCACCAATACAAAACACATAACCAGATTGCGATCTAAAATCATCCTTATCGGATTGGAAGCTTGCATCGGTGTAACCCCTTACAACGAGCTCATCTTCACCTCCAAAGACCAAGAATGCATCCTTAGTCCTTCGTAAGTACTTAAGGATGTTCTTAACAGCTGTCCAGTGACTCTCACCGGGGTTCGATTGGTACCTACTCATCATGCTCAAGGCATATGAGACATCGGGACGAGTACATATCATGGCATACATGATAGATCCAATTGCTGAGGCATATGGAATCTTACTCATGCGCTCTCTCTCCTCGGGTGTACTCGGACACTGAGATCTAGAAAGAGTGATACCATGTGACATGGGCAAGAATCCTTTCTTGGAATCTTGCATGCTAAACCTCTTTAGCACCTTGTCAATATATGTACTTTGACTTAGGCCAAGAAGCTTTCTAGATCTATCTCTATAGATCCTGATGCCTAACACATAGGCTGCTTCACCCAAGTCCTTCATAGAGAAACATTTCCCTAGCCAAGTCTTCACAGACTGTAGCTCAGGAATGTCATTCCCGATGAGTAGTATGTCATCTACATACAACACCAAGAAGACAATAGCGCTCCCACTAACCTTCTTGTAGACACAAGGTTCATCTTCATTTTTGATAAAACCAAACTCTTTGATTGCTTCATCAAAATGAAGATTCCAACTTCGAGAAGCTTGCTTCAGTCCATAAATGGACCTTTGCAACTTGCACACTTTATTGGCATTCTCAGGAGTGACAAAACCCTCAGGTTGTGTCATGTACACATCCTCAAGTAGCTTTCCATTTAGGAATGCAGTTTTGACATCCATTTGCCATATCTCATAATCATAGTGTGCAGCAATAGCAAACAAAATTTGGATGGATTTAAGCATAGCAACTGGTGAAAAAGTTTCATCATAGTCAATACCATGAATTTGCTTGAAACCTTTTGCAACCAATCGTCCCTTAAAGGTAATCACATTACCATCCATGTCAGTTTTCTTCTTGAAAACCCATTTGCACCCTATGGGTTTTACCCCTTCAGGTGGGTCAACCAAAGTCCATACTTGGTTTTCATACATGGATTCCATCTCGGATTTCATGGCCACTAGCCACTTCTCAGAGTCAGGCCCCGACATAGCTTGTTGGTAGGTTGTGGGCTCATCCTGATCCATGAGCATCACATCACTAGTGTGAGTCACGAGAAATCCATATCTCTCGGGCTCATGCCGAATCCTACTAGACCTACGTGGGCTCTGTGCTACAGGAACAGACTCTTGAACCACAACATCTTGTGGTGTCTGTTCAGGTTCCATTTCAGGTTCGATGTCTCCTTGTTGTTCTTGAATTTCTTCAAGTTCTACTTTCCTCCCACTAGTTCCTTTAGAGATAAACTCTTTCTCTAAAAAGACACCAGTTCGAGCAACAAACACTTTTTGCTCAGAAGGATTGTAGAAATAGTAACCCTTTGTTTCTTTGGGATACCCAACAAAAAGGCATTTTTGAGATTTGGGCCCTAGTTTGTCAGAGGATTGACGTTTCACATAAGCGTCACAGCCCCAAATCTTCATAAAAGACAAATTGGGACGCCTCCCACTCCATATCTCATATGGTGTCTTTTGAACCGATTTAGATGGAACTCGGTTTAGTGTAAAAGCGGCTGTCTCTAGAGCATGTCCCCAAAAGGAGTTTGGAAGGTCAGCTTGACTCATCATAGAGCGAACCATGTCTAACAGAGTTTGATTTCTCCTTTCAGATACACCATTCCATTGAGGTGTACCTGGTGGAGTGAGTTGTGATACTATACCACACTCCTTCAGATAGTCAAGGAATTCTCGATCCAAGTACTCTCCACCTCGATCTGATCGAAGCACTTTGATACTCTTCTCGAGTTGATTCTCTACTTCATTCTTGAATTCTTTGAACTTTTCAAAGGATTCTGACTTGTGTCTCATAAGATACACATAGCCATATCTGCTGAAGTCATCAGTGAAAGTAATGAAGTATTGGAAACCTCCTCTAGCTTGTGTAGACATAGGGCCACATACATCACTATGTATGAGTCCTAGTAAGTCATTAGCCCTTTCACTTTGCCCTGTGAATGGGGCTTTGGTCATCTTGCCCAACAAACATGACTCACATGTCTCATATGATTCAAAATCAAATGAGTCCAAGAGTCCATCCTTATGGAGCTTGGATATGCGGGTCTCATTTATATGGCCCAAGCGACAGTGCCAGAGATAGGTCGGGTTCGAATCATTTAATCTGACCTTCTTGGTATTCACATTATAGATTGGATCTTCGAGGTCTAGAACATACAACCCATTGCTAAGTTGAGCACTACCATAAAAGATTTCATTCAAATAAATAGAACAACATTTGTCCTTTATTATAAATGAAAAACCTTTCTTGTCCAAACAAGAAACAGAAATCAAATTTCTACTAATAGTAGGCACAAAGTAGCAGTTGTCTAATTCTAAAACTAATCCACTAGGTAAAGTGAGAACATAAGTCCCTACGGCTAAGGCAGCAACCCTTGCTCCATTTCCAACATGTAGGTCCACTTCACCTCGGGCCAATCTTCTACTTCTACTTAGATCCTGCACATTTGCACAAATGTGAGATCCACATCCAGTATCCAGTATCCAATACCCAAGATGAGGAAGTAGAAAAGTTAGCCTCTATAACAAAAATACCTGAAGTGGAAGTCTTACTTCCCTTTTCCTTAGCAAGTTCTTCAAGATAGAGCTTGCAATTGCGCTTCCAGTGTCCAGGTTGCTTACAATGGAAGCACTCCCCTTCCTTTGCCACACCACCCTTTGGTTTCAGTGCAGCTGAAGAAGAACTAGCATTGGACTTTCCATTAGCTTTATCCTTCTTCTTGTTGGCTTTTCCCTTTCCCTTGCCCTTTTGAACCATCAAAATGGGCTTAGCCTTCTTAAGGTTTTGCTCAGCAGTTCTCAACATGTTGAGCAATTCAGGAAGGGACTTGTCAAGGTCGTTCATGTTATAGTTCATGACGAACTGACTGTAGCTTTCAGGCAACGATTGCAAGACTACATCGATAGCCAACTCTTTTTGAAGAGCAAATCCCAAATTCTCAAGATTCTCAATGTACCCAATCATCTTGAGCACATGAGGACCCACGGGACTTCCCTCAGACATCTTGCACTGAAACAATGCCTTAGAGGTCTCAAACCTCTCATGCCTAGCTTGCTCTTGGAAAAGCATTTTGAGATGTTCGATCATATCGAACGCCCCCATGTTCTCATGTTGCTTCTGAAGCTCAGATTCCATGGTAATAAGCATGAGGCATGCAACATCCAAAGCATCATTAGAATGCCTCTTGTGAGCATCCCTTTCAACTCTTGGAGCAGTGGCAGCAGGCTCATTCGGAATGGGCTGCTCTAGGACATAAGCCTTTCTCTCTTGCTTGAGGACTATCCTCAAGTTTCGGTACCATTTGAGAAAGTTGGTCCCATTCAGTTTTTCCTTCTCAAGGATCGATCGCAACGAAAGTGTCGATGTGTTTTGTGCCATGATTATCTACAACAGTAAATATGCAGTGTAAGAGTCATGTATTTTAATTCATTTAATAAGGACTTTTATTAAATGATACTCCCACTATTTTTCATAACCCTCGATATTATTTCGGAACACCTCGGCGCTAAGGTATTCTAGTGGGCCAAGATCCATATTTGACCACAACCTGAGTCAGCTTTGGCTTTTCTCTCAAGTTACAGCTATTTAGGTAGGCAACTCCTTGCCAATTGCATCTTATGCAACTCTTGGATAGTTGGGTGAACAACACTTGTCCAAGCTCATCTCATGAGCTTAAGCCCAACTCTATGCCTCTAAGTCCCTAATCCTATTAGGATGACTTAGTTAAGTCGAACCCAAAGTTAGCAGTTTGGATATCACTATTATCCCATCGCGCCTTACCAAGATGAACATAGGTGCTTTGCTTTGGCAAACCCACCTAATGTTGATCAAAGTCTTGACGAGTGCCAACATTTGGAAGGCATCACATTTAATGACTTAATATTTGTTTGAGGGATTTTTCTTTTGATCTCACCAATTTGTTATCTCCGGTTGTTTATACATGCATCACATACAAATATAAAACATGCATCTCATGC
>SMDT01002448.1:0-35638 GCA_005392925.1 Aquilaria sinensis
CTGTACCGAAGACGAACGAGAAGGGAGTTTCCCCTGTAGCTCTTCGGGACGTTGTTCGGTAGCTCAATAGCACGCTTTGGAGTTCTCCTGGCCATTTCCGTTTTGCTTCCCTCAATCTCTTTTTCTGACCATCTTTTATGGTCCTGTTAGGTACTTCCACCTGCCCATTACTTTGGGCGTGAGCTACTGGGGCGAAATGCATATTTATTCCGAGGTTGCTGATAAATTCATGGAATCCTTTGTCTATGAACTGGGATGTCCATTGTCCGCTACGAGTACCCTCGGTATGCCAAATCTGCATACGATGTTTTTCCATACGAACTTCTGCACTTCTTTTGCCGAGATAGTTGTCAGAGGTTCTGCCTCGACCCACTTAGAGAAATAGTCTACTGCTATTACGCAGAACTTTACGCCTCCAGGCGCCGTTGGGAGTGGCCCAATGAGATCTATGCCCCAAACTGCGAAGGGCCAAGGATAATCTGCCGAAGTCACGAACTCTGAGGGTGTTCTTTGGATGTTCGCATGTCTCTGGGAACTACCACATTTCTGGACGAACTGCTTGGCGTCCTTTCTTAGGGTAGGCCAGAAGTATCCTTGGCGAAGTATCACTGCTGCCAGGGCGTCGGTTCCGATGTGCGAACCACAGGCACCTTCGTGAACTTCTTCGAGGATCATTTCAGTATCCTCTTCACTAACACACCTCTGTAGTGGATTTGCATATCCTTGCCGATATAGTTCTTCTCCAATTAAGAAGAAACGTCCGGAGTGCCTTCGCAATTTTGCGGCTTCGCTGGGGTCTTCGGGGAGTGTGTTAGTTGCGAGATACGTTTTGATTGGTTCTTTCCATCCTTTCCCCGAGGTCTCTATGCTTAACACTGCGATGCTGGGGTGGCTTAGCACTTAGGTGCAAGTTTTGGACTTTGCCAAACAATCTGCCTCAGCATTTTCTCGTCGGGGTACGTTCTCGATTTTCACGACGTCGAACTCCCGAATAAGCTTTGTTACCAACTCATGGTATTTCGCCAAGGTCGGGTCTTTCGCGCCATAGTCCCCTGCCATTTTCCGGACCACCAGCTGGGAATCACTATGGGCTTTCAAGTTTCTCACGCCAATTTTTCTGGCCAGGCGTAATCCTACTATGAGGGCCTCATACTCGGCCATGTTGTTGGTGGCGTTGAAACTGAACTTGATGGCCTTCATTACTTCTAGGCCTTCGGGGCCTCTGATAATCACTCCAGCTCCCTGGTGTTCGGATCCTGAGGCCCCGTCAACGTGTAAGGTCCATTCTGGCTCACCCTCTTTTGGATCTGAATGGCTCTCCTCAGTGGTGGGTATTTCGGCGATAAAATCTGCCAGTGCTTGAGCTTTTATGGCTTTCCGAGGCTCATACGTGATCTCGTGTTCGCCCAGCTCTATGCACCACTTGGAGAGCCTTCCCGAATGATCAACTCTCTTCATGACATCCCGTAGTGGCAGACTACTTCGGACGATGATGGGGTGAGCCTGAAAGTATGGCCGCAGCCTTCTCCCTGCAAGCACTAAGGCATATATAGCTTTTTGAAGCAAAGGATACCTGACTTCGGCGCCATGCAGGGACTTGCTGACATAGTAAACCGGCCACTGTTTCGGTCCTTCTTCTTTCACGAGGACCGAGCTCACAGCTTTTTCCGTGACGGCGAGGTATAATACCAGGGGCTCTCCCTCCCGAGGTTGCCGCAGAGTCGGCAGACTGGCCAAGTAGACTTTGAGTTCTTCCCAGGCTTTTTGGCAATCTTCAGCCCAAGGATGGCCATCCCTTCCGAGGTCGCCTTCCATCTTTGCCGCCTTTGTGAGGACTTTGAAGAAGGGTCGACACCTATCTCCGTACCTGGAAATAAACCTGCTCAGAGAGGTTATTCTTCCGGTGAGTCTCTGCACGTCTTTGACTGTGGTAGGAGTTCGGAATTCAAGCAGAGCCTTAATCTTCTCAGGGTTAGCATCGATGCCTCTTTCGGATACCATGTACCCGAGGAACTTTCCCGAGGTCACCCCGAAGATGCACTTCTCTGGATTAAGGCGGATCCCGAAGGTTCTGAGCTTTTGGAAGGTTTCCCCTAAATCTGCAACGTGGTAGCCAGGCAGTTAGCTCTTGACTATCATATCATCAACATATACCTCCATGTTCCTCCCCATTTGGTCTTTGAAGACCTTGTTCATCAGCCTTTGGTAGGTGGCTCCTGCATTTTTTAGCCCGAAGGGCATTCTGATATAGCAATATGTTCCTCCCTCGGTGATGAAGGCAGTCTTCTCTTCGTCTCCGGGGTCCATCCTTATCTGATGGTAACCACTGAAGGCGTCTAGGAAACTTAAGAGCCCGTATTCGGCAGTTGAGTCTACCAGTTGATCTATTGGTGGAAGAGGATATGAATCTTTCGGGCAAGCATCGTTCAAATTTCTGAAGTCGATGCACATCCGGAGCTTACTACTTCCTTCTTTTGTGGCAATTACCACGTTGCTTAGCCATTCGGGGTAGTTTACCTCCCGGATAACGTTGGCGTCTATCAGACGCTGGACTTCGGTTTTGACGAAGTCACTTTTGTGAGCTGAGATGCTCCGTTTCTTTTGCCGGACAGGTTTTACTTCCGGACTTACTTTGAGGCTATGCTGGATTACGCGAGGGTTTACCCCTGGCATGTCCTTCGGCGAGTAGGCGAACAGGTCTTTATTTGTAAGCAGAAAAGATACAAGTTTTTCCTTGTCTCCTTCGGCCATACTTTTCCCTATTCGGGTGCTATGGCCTGGGACAAGCTCTACTTCTTCTGTTTCCGCTTTTGTTGGATCTTCTGCCTCGCCCTTTTCCAGCTCTTTTGCTTCTACAGCATGTGCTAGGTTGCTTGCTGGAGCCTTTCGTGCTCTGACGAACACCTTTCTTACCTCGCCTTGATCAATGAAGATCTTTGCGTCTCCTTCTTTGGTGGCGAAGGTGACGGTCAAGTACTTTACATCAGGGCGAATGTGCAAATTTCCCTGTGTCTGTCTGCCGAGGATGGCGTTGTATGACGAAGGAACGTCCATGACTATGAACCTTGCCATGGTAGAGGCGAACAACTCAGCAGTTCCTTTCTCCGAAGTTCCTTTCATCATCAAGGGGAGGTCGATCCACCCGAGGACAGGTAGCTCAGATGGTCCTACGCCGAACGTGGGTGAAGTAACAGTCTTGAGGTCACTCCTGGATAGGCCCAAGCTTGGCAGCAAATGTGAGAACAAGACGTCTGCGTTTGACCCATCGTCCAGCAGTACCCTCTTGACGTCCCAGTTTCCTATCCTCGCCATTATCAGCAATGGATCGTCATGGGGAAATACGATGGTGGAGCCATCCTGGCGGGCCAACTTTTTTGTTGGACTCTGATATTCCATCACCGCTATCTCTCTGGCCCTTCTTTTCCTTTCTGAGGATGGAAGCCCGGTTGTGATCGTCTGTATTACTCCTGCCGAAGGTGGAGGATGCATTCTCGGACTTCGGTTCCTTCGCCTGTCTGAATCGTAATCCTCGTCATCAGGCTTTCCTTCTTCCTCTTTTTTCCCCTTCGGGGAAGGCATTCTCAAATAACGCCGAAGCTGGCCCTGCTTTATCAGTGATTCAATGTACTTTTTCAACTGAAAGCAGTCTTCGGTGTCATGACCGTGATCACGGTGGAACTGACAGAACTTCTTCATGTTCCTTCTATTGTCAGCAGTCATGCCCCTCGGTCGTTGGATTTGAGCCCCCTGTTTTTCCAATGCCATGAGGACGTTAGCCCTCGTGGTGCTCAGAGGTGTAAAGTTTTGGGGCTTCCTTCCTCCTACTCGCATTCTCCGAGGTCGGCCTAACTGTTCCGTTGGACACCGGGCTTGCTGGCTAGACCCTTCGCCACGAGCGTGGATATGGTCAGCCTTCGGTCCAGTCATTCTCATCTCTTCGGCTATCATATGTTGTTCAGCCCTTCGGTAGAATTCTCCCAGCGCCCCCACCCCCCCTCTTCCCCCTCCACCATGTCCGGGGGATCTTTGGAGAATTCATAAAACAAGTGCGAATCCCTCCGGAGGCCCCTCGTTCATGGCGAGGATGCGGATTTCGGGACGAAAGTCCGGAACACTGAGGGCCTCTCTGTTGAACCTCTCGACATAGTCACGGATGGTCTCCCCGTTTCTTTGTGCTATGTCAAACATCTGGACGGGCATCTTCGCCGTCGGCTTGCTCCCAATGAACTGTTGGGTGAACGCTGTGGACAGCTCCTGGAACCCCCTGATGTTTCCGGGAGGCAGGGAATACCCTGTACCAGGCAGTTGCTGGTCCTGCGAGGGTGACTTCAAAGCACTTGCAGAGTGTAGCATCATCAGCCCCGTGTAGCACCATGCTGCGTTTGTACTTTGTTAGGTGGGCCTGGGGATCAGTCCGACCCTCATAGGTCTCTAGCCGAGGTAGCCTGAAGTCACTTGGCATGGCCGCCTCGACCACTGTTCGGGCGAACGGAGTTTCATCTCCAGAGACGGTTTCAGTTAGCCTGGCCCAAACAGGCTTGCGTGCCACCTGCTGTTCCACTCTCTCCAGTCTTGCCAAGACTTTTTCCAGGAGGAGCGTAGCACTGGGCTCCTCTTCCTGGTGCTTGGATCTCGCCCTGGTGCTTCTTGGGTAAAAGGACTGTTGCCGTCTCTTCGGAGAGCGACTTCGATACCGAGGTGAGGGGGACCTTGCCTCTGGTGATAAACTTCTTCTGGACGGGACTTCGGGTCGTTCAGACCTCGCTCTTTCCGCCAGCCGTGCTCCGAGGGGCAAGTTATTTGTCGAGGATTCTTCTCGTGGTTCCCCACTTCCCGAGCTATGATGGGTTGCCCTTGGGCTTTTCTCCCGAGGTCGTGCTGGCGAAGTGGGTCTTTGCGTCTGGGCCGGTTGCGGCCATCTCCGGTCTATTTGTTGTGTCATTTCAGCCACAACAGACCTCTGAAAGTCTCTTAAAAAACCCATGGTGATGACAAGAGGGCGTTCCCCTTCAGGCAAGGAAGTCTCTGGGGGACTTTGTTCGGTAGCTGGTTGGGTCTCAGGCGCGGACGGGGACTTCGGGAGTCCTTTGTCCTTCGAACGCCGAGTTTCAACAACAGCTACCTGGGAGTGGGTTCCCACAGACGGCGCCAAATGATGCCCCAAGGCATCTTCGTTTGCTGTCATGTTGACAGGTGGAGAGACTTCCTGAGGAGGCGAGCGCCTGGAGCTCTGGTTTCCCAGCTGAGTGTGCCTGAAAAGCTCAAAGAAGAGGTTAGGAGGTCCCCGGTTTGCTTTTCCGGGGAGGACCCTCCGACGCCCAAGTCAGTTTTCTGAGTGAAGGTGGAGGAAGAACACTAAGGGATCAAGTGTCTTGCCTGTTTTGTGTTTTCTCAGAGGGAGGAAAATGCCCATCCCTTGCCCAGTCCCTTTTCCTAGTATTTATAGGAGTAGATGGTCCGTTCAGATCATGACACGTGTTCGGTCGGATTTGATCTGTGCTTTTGGACCTAGGGGACAGGCAGCCGTTTGCAGCCTCGTTTTAGCCCTGGACTACCCACCGGACAGGTTGTATCACCCCCCCGGACTGGGGCGGCTGCGGCGTGTCAGTTCGCCGTTCTGATGTGACGTGTAGGGCTTGTGGGCGACATGTCAGAGGCTCCTTAAATGCTCATATCGTACTCCCGAGGTCCCCTGGGCGAGGTCGCCCTTCGGTGCGTGCACCCTCTTCGGATTCTATCCGTCCTTTGGTGCGAGCACCTCCTTCGGGATCTATCCCATAGTTCTGGGAGTTCCCGAACCCGTGATGAACACCTTCTTGCAACAGACAGGGACTCACACCCATAGTTCGGGGATTCCCTTGTCCAGGTGTTTCTTGTTCGGGAACAGTCCTCTTTTGGGGGTTCTGGCTTCGGGGAGACCTCTTGTTTAAGAGAGATGGCTCTCTTACCCGGAGGCAGTTCAGTCCTTGGGCCCTCGATGGAGACGGTGTTGTCCTCGGAATTCCTGACGAGCTAACCAAAGTCTCGAGCTCATAGTGTTTGACTTCGCACCTTCCGAGGTCAGTGAAAAGACCCTCTCTTGGGTGACGTCAGACTCCTCGGCCAATATTCTGGCAGGGAGTTACTACCGAGGAGGCAATAGCCTTTGGCTATCACTACCCTTCTTTGCATGTTTTGTGGAACATGATGCATACAAAGTCGTTACCAATTTTGTCTGACCTTGCATTGGACAACGAGAACCTTGTCACTACCACAAATCCTAAGGAGAAAAAACTTTTTTCTTTTCCACTTCAAGGCTAAAGAACCTTCCTTATTACTTCTGCGATAGAAACCTTCCTATCATTTAAGAATATAAGGAGAAAAACTCTTTTCTCCTTTTCTATCAGGTCTAGGAACTCTTATTGCCTTTTTGGAATAGGAACCTTCTCATTGTCAAAAAAATCCTAAGAAGGAAAATTCTTTTCTTCTTTGTGAGGTTAAGGAACCTACCTTATTTCCTTTACGATAAGAACCTTCCTATTGTCCAAGAATCTGAGAAGAAAAACTCATTTCTCCTTGTTTACCAGGCCTAAGAGTTTTCCTAGTCCTTTGCAATAAGAACCTTCCGATTGCCTCAAACCTAAAAGGAAACCTCAGATTCCTCCTTTCTTGATGAGTTAAGGAACCTTCCTTACCTTTTCTTCTCCATAGTAACCTTTCTATTGAGGAGACAAAACCCTCTGGTCTCATTCATTTTACCTATGGTAAAGAACTCTCTCTTACCATGGTTTAAGGTATACCACCACCTCTTATTGCTTTTTAAGGTAGAGAAACTTTATCTCTTTACATCCTCTGATGTAAATTCATTGAAGTAGAGAACCCACTGTCTCTTTTGCTGACCACCTCTTTCTTAAATTCCTTTGAGGTAGCACACCGTAACTCTTTATTCGCACCTCTATGACCTTTGAGGTAGAAAACCTTACATCTTTTTACCCCACCTCAAAATTCCTTTGAGGTACTGAGCAGCCCCCTGACTCTTTAGACCACCTCTAAAAATCCCTTGAGGTAGAGCCCCCAAACTCTTTACCACTCCCTTTCTGAAAACACGCCCTTTGATGTAGCCCCGAGAACTCTGTCTCCCTTACCACCTCTAAATTTCTTTTAGGTAGAGCACCTTGGCTCTTTACCACATTTAAATTCCTTTGAATATGATGAGGTAGAGCAACATTTCTCATTTAAAACCTTAGTTTGACCCAAGTTATGAGGGAAAGAATTACCTTATCTTTGGGACCTTGGTTTAGCTTTCCTTTAAATGTGACAAGGTGGAGTCTCATTTAAAACCTCGGTTTAAGCCAAGTTATGAGGGAGAGAATTACCTTATCTTTGGAACCTCAATTTAGCTTTCCATTCATTATGACGAGATAGAGAAACTTTTCTCATTTAAAACCTCAATTTGGGACCAGAGTTATGAGGAGAAAATTACCTTCTCTCTTTGGAACCTCGGTTTACCTTTCCTTTAAATGTGACAAGATAGAGAAACCTTTCTCATTTAAAACCTCGGGTTTGACCTAAGTTATGAGGAAGAGAATTACTTTCTCTTTGAAACCTCGATTTAGCTTTTCTTTAAATGTGATGAGGTAAAGAAACCTTTTTCATTTAAAACCTCAGCTTTAGCTTTTCTTTGAATGTGATGAGGTAGAGAAACCTTTCCCATTTAAAATCTTGGTTTGACTCAAGTTACGAGGAAGGGAATTGCCTTCTCTTTGGAACCTCGGTTTAGCTTTCCCTTAATTGTGATGAGGTGAAGAAACCTTTCTCATTTAAAATGTTGATTTGACTTGAATGACAAGGAAAAGAATTTCTTTCTCTTTGGAGCCTTGGTTTAGCTTTGGTATTGAGATATAGGAACCCTCCTTGTTATCTTAAGCAAATATTTCTAAGAAAGCAACCGGACTTAGGATAATTTCATCAAAAGTGTCAATTTTCAAAATGGGTGAGTGCAAAAAAACTTGAAATTCCATGAAATGAGTAAATTTCAAAAAGCTGAAAGATTCCAATAAAATGAGTGAATCTTAAAAGTGAGAAATTTCACAAAAGTGAGTGAATTTCAAAAGGCTAAAGATTCCACGAAATGAGTGAATCTTCAAAAATAGAAATCCCCCATTCCATAAAATGAGTGAATCTTGAAATTGAGAAATTCCATAAAATGAGTGAATTTTAAAAAGCAAAGTGAAAGATTCCACAAAATGAGTGAATCTTGAAAGTGAGAAATCTCCACAAAATGAGTGAATTTACAAAAGTTAAAGATTCCATGAAATGAATGAATCTTAAAAGTGAGAAATTCCACAAAATGAGTGAATTTAAAAAATCCAAAGATTCCATGAAATTAGTGAATCTTGAAAGTGAGAAATCACAAAATAAGTGAATTTCAAAAAAACCTGAAAATTCAATGAAATGATTGTGAATACTTGAAAGGTGAGAAATCTCAAAAAAAGTAAATTTGAATGAAGATTACACAAAATGAGTGAATTTCAAAAAGCTGAAGATTCCATGAAATGAGTGAATCTTGAAAGTGAGAAATTCCACAAAATGAGTGAATTTCAAAAAGCCGAAGATTCCATAAAATGAGTGAATCTTTAAAGTAAGAAATTTCACAAAATGAGTGAATCTAAAAAAGCCGAAAGATTCCGTGAAATGTGTGAATCTTGAAAGTGAGAAATTCCGCAAAATGAGTGAATTTCAAAAAGCTAAAGATTCCACGAAATGAATGAATCTTAAGAGTGAGAAATTTTACAAAATGAGTGAATTTCAAAAAGCTGAAGATTCCGTGAAATGAGTGAATCTTGAAAGTGAGTAATTCCATAAAATGAGAGAATTTCAAAAAGCTGAAGATTCAATGAAGCGAGTGAATCTTAAAAGTGAGAAATTTCACAAAATGAGTGAATCTTAAAAAATGAGTGAGTCTAAAAAAACCAAAGATTCCATAAAATAAGTGAATCTTAGAAAATAAGAAATTGGTTCAACGAGAAACCTTAAGAGTTGAAAGTGTCTTGAGATACCTTAAACATATCTTGAAAATGTCTTGAAATGTCCTTCGAGAGCAACCATCCAAATAAGATGAAAATCATTTTGAAAAATTGTATGACAACTCCTAAATGCCCACCTCTCAAATTTCCCCCCTAAGCAAGAAAATAAGCCACAATTTCTTTGGGAGTAAAAAAATTACCTTGATCTCGATCTTTGAAAACTCCTTATTGAATGTCCATGCTTTTATCCTTTGGTCTTACTTTAATAAAAAAAACCCTCATTGAATCATTGTTGCGCTTGAGAATCAAACTATTTTTTTATGAACAAGCTCTGTTGTGCACTGTAATACCTTTAAACCATGCCTTGTAAGAGTTTTCTTTTTGGAGATCTTTGTAGACATTCCTTAAACCTGCCTTCTTAAGACATGTCTTTAAAATTGTTTTAAAGAAATATGTACTATGCGTGATAGTTATGCCACTTATGATGAATGATTTATGACGTCAAAAAGCAAGAACCTCAATAGGTGAAATGCATAGATTTTATGAAAGCCATGATGGATGAGAGATGAGTAACTGTTATTCATGTTTACCACCCTTAACTTCCTTTTTGAGGTGCTTGTGATTCCTTACCTCACCTTAGTGATCATGATCCATGAATGTGCATCCTTTGCTCCTTTGTGACCATATTGGTGTTCAATGCTTAATGCCTCCCACTATGTCCAAGAAATGCATTTTGTCGAGAACAGTCTTAGGTTGTTTCCTCTCTTTTGACCCATACACATCAATGAATAATGGTTTAGCCTTAAAGAAAAATTTTCATCAATTTACAGAGTTTAAAAAAATAACTTACGATCTTTGTATTTGATCAAGACGTTTTGTTATTCTTCCCCTTTCTAACTCAAAAATGCAAAATGCACAAGGTAAAAAGTAGAAATAGGTTTCAGAGTGATAGCCTTTTAAATGAATGAAAATGATATCAAGAGGCAAGTGTTAGGTTAAGGAAAGTTTGAATGGTGTGAAAGAAGGGCTTTTTAATGCCACTCGTGAGTAGATTTGATTGCCTTGAAAAACTCAATAGTGACAAACTCAAACTTATCACCTTTTTTAAAAAGTTAGACTTCATCTGTTGCCCCCCAATGCTTGCAATCTGAGTGGGGACTTGCTTTGAAAGTTGCTTTTATCTTCTAAACTGCCTTTTTAGGTTTTCAGTCTAGAAGCCATAGCTCATTTTTATTTTCTTTTCTTTCCATTTTTTTTCTTTCCTTTGCTCTAACTTTTGCCTAGGTTGCGAGAGGATTAGCAACCTAGTGAGCTTTTATCCTTTTTTTTCTTTTTTTTTTGTGAGCTATGATTGTGATGTGCTAGACAGGCCCTCCTTAAGCAAGATGACTCAAGTGACATTAGTTGCTCGTGCTTACTCTCAGTCCTTTCTTTCTTTTGAATTTCCCTTGTTACATTTTGATGAAGGGATGAACTCTTTCCTTTTTGGAATTTATGTTATGGAGAACTGAAAACCTTTTCTTATGTTGAGCATTCATGAGAATTGAGATGCCATTGAAGCCATTTAATATGAGGGCTACGTTCTCTAAAAGCTAGCCAAGAACCTTTTGCAATGATGCTGATAACCATTACAAACTTCCTTTTGCTTTTATATGATGAGAGTTGAGGTGCAACATTTAAGATCCTTCTTACTAGAGTTGGTAGCATTTTCAACATCACCACCATCAAATCTTCTTTAACTTTCATTTCCACCCACGAGAAGTATTGTCACATTTATGTTTGTTTATGAAAGAAAGTATAATGGCAAGAAAGGTGAAATGGATAGTGTAATTGGCAAAAATGGTGAAATGGAAGTAAAAAGTGGATTTTTATTGAAAGGCAGGTGAAATGAACATATTACATATTCTTATTAAAAATGTTACCCCACTCACCATCCGGGGTAGTATCCAGTTATGGTGCCAAAACTGTGCATTTAAACTCCATGGATTGGTGTGTCTTGTAGGTCATCACAACAATAACCCCATCTTCGTTTGTTGTCATGTTGACAGGTGGAGAGACTTCCTGAGGAGGCAAGCGCCTAGAGCTCTGGTTTCCCAGCTGAGTGTGCCTGAAAAGCTCAAAGAAGAGGTTAGGAGGTCCCCGGTTTGCTTTTCCGGGGAGGACCCTCCAACGCCCAAGTCAATTTTCTGAGTGAAAGTGGAGGAAGAACACTAAGGGATCAAGCGTCTTGCCTGTTTTGTGTTTTCTCAGAGGGAGGAAAAATGCCCATCCTTTGCTCAGTCCCCTTTCCTAGTATTTATAGGAGTAGATGGTCCGTTCAGATCATGACACGTGTTCGGTCGGATTTGATCTGTGCTTTTGGACCTAGGGGACAGGCAGCCGTTTGCAGCCTCCTTTAGCCCTGGACCCGGACAGGTTGTGTCAGGACTGGGGCGGCTGCGGCGTGTCAGTTCGCCGTTCTGATGTGACGTGCAGGGCTTGCGGGCGACATGTCAGAGGCTCCTTAAATGCTCATACCGTACTCCCGAGGTCCCCTGGGCGAGGTCGCCCTTCGGTGCGTGCACCCTCTTCGGATTCCATCCGTCTTTCGGTGCGAGCACTTCCTTCGGGATCTATCCCATAGTTCTGGGAGTTCCCTTGATGGACACCTTCTTCGGGACTCACACCCATAGTTCGGGGATTCCCTTGTTCAGGTGCTTCTTGTTCGGGGAAGATACTCTTCGGGGCAGTCAGTTTGGCCCCTCGATGGAGACGGTGTTGTCCTCGGAATTCCTGACGAGCTAACCAAAGTCTCGAGCTCATAGTGTTTGACTTCGCACCTTCCGAGGTCAGTGAAAAGATCCTCTCTTGGGTGACGTCAGACTCCTCGGCCAATATTCTGGCAGGGAGTTACTACCGAGGAGGCAATAGCCTTTGGCTATCACAGGCCACCCTCCGAAAAGCCGAAGTGAAAAACTTCGGTTCATCGGTTCTCGGGTCCTGTGGTTGTGATACCCGCGCCGAAGATGCCTTCTTCTGCTGGTAGTGATTGGCAGCATTTTTGCGTCCTCGAGGTGCGAGAAGATAGGCTATCCCTGTGCCAAAGACACACCTTCTGCCCGAAGTCACTGGTTGTCTCTTGGTGTCCTTATGGCGAGGGAAAATAGGATAACCTTGTACCTGAAGATAGTCCTTAAGCCCGAAGTCATAGGCTGTCTTTTGGTGTCTTCGAGGTAACCTACTTTTTTGCCTTTATAGGTCTGCTTATGTGTCGCGTCCTGTGTCCAGCAGAGTCAGTCTAGGGCGGCGCCTCTAGACCAAATGGTGTCAGAGGGCCTGCTCGACGTGATGGACAACACGTGGCACGTTTGCTGCGCGATGCCTGACACGCGGCACGTTTGCCGCGCGATGGTTGACACGTGGCGCCCTTTTTGCTGGGTAAGAGTGCACTGAATACGGCAGGCGCGACTTTTCAGGCGCAGTTAGCAATTATGGCGATGCTTCGCCTTCCGAGGGGTACTAATGACGACGGTTCATCTGGCCTCTTCGGCCTATATATACCAGTCCGGTCATAACCCTCTTTCTGCTTCTACTTTTGCTTTCTTCTGCTTTCTAATTCTCTCCCGATTTTCCGCGGTGTTTCTCCTTTTTCAGGCGTTTTTCCGACCACTTTTCACGACGGCTTCCAAAAATCCAGATTCCGGCAAGACCTTTGGTGGGTTTTAGTCTTTTTGCTTTTTTCAAAGTTTCTTCTTTGTTTTTCCCGAACTCGTTTTTCTTGCTTTCTCTGAACTCATTTTTACCATGCCTGTTCCTGAGAGTTGGCAACCTCTCCTTTCTCACCCCTGCTGCACTACTCCGGCAAAACTGGCGAAGTGGAAGAGAAAGTTTTTCTTACCTTCTTATTCTGTGACGAGGTTGCCCCGTCCTGACCAATTTCCTTTCTCCAACCGAAGTGATGAAATCACCGTCTTCCGAGCCCAACTGAAGGCCGGACTTCGGTATCCCCCCCCGGAGATGGTTAACGCGTTCTGCGACTTCCATGGCATTGCCGTTAACCAACTCCCACCGAACTCGTACTGCTATTTCAACGCCTTCCTCTGTATGTGTGGCGTTTTCAAAATAAAACCTCACTTTGTAGTTTTTCTTCAGTACTACAAGCTCTACGTGGTCCCGAAGGGTGGCTTCTATTTTATCCTACCTCGGGGATCCGGGAGCAAAAAATATACGTTCACTTTCGCCACCAAAGACAGCTGGCGAGGGTGGCAACAAAAATTCTTTTTCCTGAAGAAGTCGGAAACTTGGTCGCACGTCCCGACCAAGTGGGCTCAGGGGAGGCTCAAGATGGACGTTGTTGACCCAAAGATGCTGCTGGACGCCGAAGTAGCACCTATCTTTGAGGACTTCGACAAGCGCATCCTGGCCGTCTCTGACTGGGCTGCCGAGGTCTCTCCTCGTGCCCTTTACCCCTTTCCGATCAACTGGAGGCTCATGACCGAAGAGGTCATTCGGGAATTCAAGGTGGTAAAGGAGCATGAGACGGACCTCAATATGCCAAAACCGGCTTCTTCGGGAAAGGCCGCTTGGCTCGTGAAACTCCTTCGGGGGGAAGAGACTTATGAGTCTTTTTATGAGAGTAAGTTACTTTCTCATTTTTCCCTTCATGACTTCATCTTGGACTTACACTGATCTTCTTTTTCTTTCTCCAGAGATGGGCGACGACGCGGCTGCCTTCTACAAGGCTCTTTTTACAGGCCAGGCCGAGAGGGGCGAGCAGACAAAGAAGGCCGCCTCTCGGAGGCGGAAGCACACTTCGGCGGGCCCTCCTTCGAAACGGGCAAGGAAGGCTGGTCCTTCCTCTCTTCCGCAGATTCCGGAGGAGGCAGGCGAGGAAGCCGAAGACCACGCTGTCCCTTTGCCCGAGGTACCTTTTGCCGACGTCCCTTCTTCCGACGTGCCACCTCAAAGCCCCACGCCTTCGCATGCTTTTCTGGAGGGCGATGGGGAGGAGACCCCTTCTGCCGAGGAGCGGCGCCAAATAAAAGGCAAGGGGATCTCTACTGAGGTGACGACGGTTCCTGACGACGACGTTACCGAGGTGCCAGCAGGTTTGCACTTTGTCGAACATCCTTTTGTCTCTTGCAAATCATTAAGACTTTTCTGGCCTTAACAAATTTTTCTGCCTTGTTGCACAGCGGAGGTGGCCTTAACCAATTTTTCTGCCTTGTTGCACTTTGTCGAACATCCTTTTGTCTCCTGGCTGGGTTACCGAACATGCCCGCAAGAGGGCCCTTCGGGATGCCAAAATTCCTGAAGGGAAAGTGCCGAAAGAGCCCTTTTGGACGTTCACGGAGGACATGAATATGTACTCCGAGGACTGTCCCGAGATGGCCAGGCAAATGTGCAAAGGGGTGCTTACTGAGGCCTCTTACAAGGCCATTACGGCGGCTTACCCAGGCGATAACTCCTTGGCCGCCAAAATCACTGAACATGCTGCCCAGGCACGCTACACTGTCTCCTCAGTGGCAATTTTGTCTTTGATTTTTGTCCAAGTACTTAGCATTAATTTCCCTCTGTTTGCTTCTCTCTCTCTTTTTTGCAGCTGATGGGGTATGCCGGGTGTCTCCGTGTTCGAGTGGCGCGAGAGGCAGAGAAGAGGGCGGCACTTTGGGATTATTATACCAAGGCGAAGGACAAGTGTTCGGCCCTGGAAGCCGAAAATGCTCATCTCAAGCAGTCTGCGGAGAAGGAGGTTGCTGATGCCGGGTGTCTCCGTGTTCGCGTGGCGCGAGAGGCAGAGAAAAGGGCGGCACTTTGGGATTATTATACCAAGGCGAAGGACAAGTGTTCGGCCCTGGAAGCCGAAAATGCTCATCTCAAGCAGTCTGCGGAGAAGGAGGTTGCTGAACTTCGGGAGGAGTTCAAGAAAGAGAAAGAGGAACTTCAGAAAGACACCTCCCAGAAGCTTTCCGACCTCGGCTCTCGAATGGCGGAGCTGACTTCGACCGTCGAGGCGATTCAAAAGGGTAAGTCAGAAAGTGACACAATCCTTGCGAAGACGCTCGAGGAGAAAGCTCAACTCGAAGCCAAGGTCGCATCTCTGAAGGAGCCTTCAGAAGAGAAGAAGAAGGTGAAGTCACTGAAGAAAAAGGTCAAGGATTTGGAGAAGGATTACGCTGATCTGGAGAAGGACTTCGAGGATTTGGAGGTCAAGAAGCAGGAGTCCGATAATATGACGAAGTTGGGCTTTCAAGACGGCTTCTGTCTCGCTCGGCACCAAATTCTGCAGAAGTTCCCAGACTTCGACCTCTCCTTTCTGGAAGCAATGAACATCCCCAAGGAGCCTCGGTGGACTTGGTCCAAGATCGAGCATTTGAGACTGCCTCCTTCTCTCCCGGCGCCAAAGGCTACTGACAAAAGCACAGAGGCTGGCAGCTCTCAGGACGCCGAGGTTCCTTAGCTTGTATTAGGGCCTTCTGTCTTCATTTTCTTCCTCTGTAAGCACTGTTTGGCTCAATAAATAAAAATTTTGGCTGAGTATATATATTTTTTGCCAGATTCCATTGTTTTCCTCTGTCCCGAACATATTTGCTCAAGTGACTTGGGGAAACTTTCCAACTTTTCGTGAGACTCTTTTCAGAATTTTTTATTTGGACAAATTTTTCCACTAATACAATTTTCCCACCGAACTTTTTTAGGCGTAGAATTTTTTCAAGGCCTCTGAGTGCCAAGTATTTTTTAATTCTAAAAGAGACTTCGGAAAACCATATTCTTGCTTTCCTTTGTCCCGAATATATTCGCTCAAGAGACTTCGGAAAACTTTCCAACTTTTCGTGAGACTCTTTTCAGAATTTTTTATTTGGACAAATTTTTCCAACTAATACAACTTTCCCACCGAACTTTTTTAGGCGTAGAATTTTTTCAAGGCCTCTGAGTGCCAAGTATTTTTTAATTCTATGCCTTCGGCATCGCCGAGCTTATAAACTCCTTTTCGTACTTCGGCAAGTACCAGGTAGGGTCCTTCCCAATTTGCGCGAAGTACCCCGTGGGACGGTTTTCGGGGTGCAAATTCAGCCTTTCGGAGAACGAGGTCTCCCTTCTTTATTCCTTTTGGCTTAGCGCGTAGGTTTATGGCTGCTGCCACTCTTTGCTGGAAAGCTTTTCTTCTCAGCTCGGCTACTTCTCTGTGTTCGCTGAGGAGGTCGAGCTTGGTTCTCAGGCCGAGGTCATTTCCTTTTTCGTCGAACACTTGGACTCGTATTGACGGTTGTACTACCTCGACGGGGATGATAGCCTCTGTACCGAAGACGAGTGAAAAGGGTGTTTCCCCTGTGGCTCTTCGGGGTGTCGTCCGGTAGCTCCATAACACGCTTTGGAGTTCTCCTGGCCATTTCCCTTTTGCTTCTCCCAATCTCTTTTTCAGACCATCTTTTATGGTCCTGTTAGATACTTCCACCTGCCCATTACTTTGGGGGTGAGCTACTGGGGCGAAGTGCATTTTTGTCCCGAGGTTGCTAATGAACTCTTGGAATCCTTTGTCTATGAACTGGGACCCATTGTCCGCTACGAGTACCCTCGGTATGCCAAATCTGCACACGATGTTTTTCCATACGAACTTCTGCACTTCTTTTGCCGAGATAGTTGTCAGAGGTTCTGCCTCGACCCACTTAGAGAAATAGTCTACTGCTACTACGCAGAACTTTACGCCTCCAGGCGCCGTTGGGAGTGGCCCAATGAGATCTATGCCCCAAACTGCGAAGGGCCAAGGATAATCTGCCGAAGTCACGAACTCTGAGGGTGTTCTTTGGATGTTCGCATGTCTCTGGCAACTACCACATTTCTGGACGAACTGCTTGGCGTCCTTTCTCAGGGTAGGCCAGAAGTATCCTTGGCGAAGTATCACTGCTGCCAGGGCGTCGGTTCCGATGTGCGAACCACAGGCACCTTCGTGAACTTCTTCGAGGATCATTTCAGTATCCTCTTCACTAACACACCTCTGTAGTGGATTTGCATATCCTTGCCGATATAGTTCTTCTCCAATTAAGAAGAAACGTCCGGAGCGCCTTCGCACTTTTGCGGCTTCGCTGGGGTCTTCGGGGAGTGTGTTGGTTGCGAGATACGTTTTGATTGGTTCTTTCCATCCTTTCCCCGAGGTCGCTATGCTTAACACCGCGATGCTGGGGTGGCTTAGCACTTCGGTGCAAGTTTTGGACTTCGCCAAACAGTCTGCCTCAGCATTTTCCCGTCGGGGTACGTTCTCGATTTTCACGACGTCGAACTCCCGAATAAGCTTTGTTACCAACTCATGGTATTTCGCCAAGGTCGGGTCTTTCGCGCCATAGTCCCCTGCCATTTGCCGGACCACCAGCTGGGAATCACTATGGGCTTTCAAGTTTCTCACGCCAATTTTTCTGGCCAGGCGTAATCCTGCTATGAGGGCCTCATACTCGGCCATATTGTTGGTGGCATTGAAACTGAACTTGATGGCCTTCATTACTTCTAGGCCTTCGGGGCCTCTGATAATCACTCCAGCTCCCTGGTGTTCGGATCCTGAGGCCCCGTCAACGTGTAAGGTCCATTCTGGCTCACCCTCTTTTGGATCTGAATGGCTCTCCTCAGTGGTGGGTATTTCGGCGATAAAATCTGCCAGTGCTTGAGCTTTTATGGCTTTCCGGGGCTCATACGTGATCTCGTGTTCGCCCAGCTCTATGCACCACTTGGAGAGCCTTCCCGAATGATCAACTCTCTTCATGACATCCCGTAGTGGCAGACTACTTCGGACGATGATGGGGTGAGCCTGAAAGTATGGCCGCAGCCTTCTCCCTGCAAGCACTAAGGCATATATAGCTTTTTGAAGCAAAGGATACCTGACTTCGGCGCCATGCAGGGACTTGCTGACATAGTAAACCGGCCACTGTTTCGGCCCTTCTTCTTTCACGAGGACCGAGCTCACAGCTTTTTCTGTGACGGCGAGGTATAATACCAGGGGCTCGCCCTCCCGAGGTTGCCGCAGAGTCGGCAGGCTGGCCAAGTAGACTTTGAGTTCTTCCCAGGCTTTTTGGCAATCTTCAGCCCAAGGATGGCCATTTCTTCCGAGGTCGCCTTCCATCTTTGCGGCTTTTGTGAGGACTTTGAAGAAGGGTCGACACCTATCTCCGTACCTGGAAATAAACCTGCTCAGAGAGGTTATTCTTCCGGTGAGTCTCTGCACGTCTTTGACTGTGGTAGGAGTTCGGAATTCAAGCAGAGCCTTAATCTTCTCAGGGTTAGCATCGACGCCCCTTTTGGATACCATGTACCCAAGGAACTTTCCCGAGGTCACCCCGAAGATGCACTTCTCTGGATTAAGGCGGATCCCGAAGGTTCTGATCTTTTGAAAGGTTTCCTCTAAATCTGTAACGTGGTAGCCAGGCAGTTTGCTCTTGACTATCATATCATCAACATATACCTCCATGTTCCTCCCCATTTGGTCTTTGAAGACCTTGTTCATCAGCCTTTGGTAGGTGGCTCCTGCATTTTTTAGCCCAAAGGGCATTCTGATATAGCAATATGTTCCTCCCTCGGTGATGAAGGCAGTCTTCTCTTCGTCTCCGGGGTCCATCCTTATCTGATGGTAACCACTGAAGGCGTATAGGAAACTTAAGAGCCCGTATTCGGCAGTTGAGTCTACCAGTTGATCTATTGGTGGAAGGGGATATGAATCTTTCGGGCAAGCATCGTTCAAATTTCTGAAGTCGATGCACATCCGGAGCTTACTACTTCCTTCTTTTGTGGCAATTACCACGTTGCTTAGCCATTCGGGGTAGTTTACCTCCCGGATAACGTTGGCGTCTATCAGACGCTGGACTTCGGTTTTGACGAAGTCACTTTTGTGAGCTGAGATGCTCCGTTTCTTTTGCCGGACAGGTTTTACTTCCGGACTTACTTTGAGGCTATGCTGGATTACGCGAGGGTTTACCCCTGGCATGTCCTTCGGCGAGTAGGCGAACAGATCTTTATTTGCAAGCAGAAAAGATACAAGTTTTTCCTTGTCTCCTTCGGCCATACTTTTCCCTATTCGGGTACTATGGCCTGGGACAAGCTCTACTTCTTCTGTTTCCGCTTTTGTGGGATCTTCTGCCTCGCCCCTTTCCAGCTCTTTTGCTTCTACAGCATGTGCTAAGTTGCTTGCTGGAGCCTTTCGTGCTCTGACGAACACCTTTCTCACCTCGCCTTGATCAATGAAGATCTTTGCGTCTCCTTCTTTGGTGGCGAAGGTGACGGTCAAGTACTTTACATCAGGGAGAATGTGCAAATTTCCCTGTGTCTGTCTGCCGAGGATGGCGTTGTATGACGAAGGAACGTCCATGACTATGAATCTTGCCATGGTAGAGGCGAACAGCTCAGCGGTTCCTTTCTGCGAAGTTCCCTTCATCATCAAGGGGAGATCGATCCAGCCGAGGACGGGTAGCTCAGATGGTCCTATGCCGAAGGTGGGTGAAGTGACAGCCTTGAGGTCACTCCTGGATATGCCCAAGCTTGGCAGCAAATGTGAGAACAAGACGTCTGCGTTTGACCCATCGTCCAGCAGCACCCTCTTGACGTCCCAGTTTCCTATCCTCGCCATGATCAGCAATGGATCGTCATGAGGAAATACGATGGTGGAGCCATCCTCGCGGGCCAATTTTTTCGTTGGGCTCTGATATTCCATCACCGCTATCTCTCTGGCCCTTCTTTTCCTTTCCGAGGATGGAAGTCCGGTTGTGATCGTCTGTATTACTCCTGCCGAAGGTGGAGGACGCCTTCTCGGACTTCGGTTCCTTCGCCTGTCTGAATCGTAATCCTCGTCATCAGGCTTTCCTTCTTCCTCTTTTTTCCCCTTCGGGGAAGGCATTCTCAAATAACGCCGAAGCTGGCCCTGCTTTATCAGTGATTCAATGTACTTTTTCAACTGAAAGCAGTCTTCGGTGTCATGACCGTGATCACGGTGGAACTGACAGAACTTCTTCATGTTCCTTCTGTTGTCAGCAGTCATGCCCCTCGGTCGTTGGATTTGAGCCCCCTGTTTTTCCAATGCCATGAGGACGTTAGCCCTCGTGGTGCTCAGAGGTGTAAAGTTTTGGGGCTTCCTTCCTCCTACTCGCATTCTCCGAGGTCGGCCTAACTGTTCCGTTGGACACCGGGCTTGCTGGCTGGACCCTTCGCCACGAGCGTGGATATGGTCAGCCTTCGGTCCAGTCATTCTCAGCTCTTCGGCTGTCATATGTTGTTCAGCCCTTCGGTAGAATTCTCCCAGTGTGTCCGGGGGATCTTTGGAGAATTCATAAAACAAGTGTGAATCCCTCCGGAGGCCCCTCGTCATGGCGAGGATTCGGATTTCGGGACGAAAGTCCGGAACACTGAGGGCCTCTCTGTTGAACCTCTCGACATAGTCACGGATGGTCTCCCCGTTTCTTTGTGCTATGTCAAACATCTGGACGGGCATCTTCGCCGTCGGCTTGCTCCCAATGAACTGTTGGGTGAACGCTGTGGACAGCTCCTGGAACCCCCTGATGTTTCCGGGAGGCAGGGAATTGTACCAGGCAGTTGCTGGTCCTGCGAGGGTGACTTCAAAGCACTTGCAGAGTGTGGCATCATCAGCTCCGTGTAGCACCATGCTGCGTTTGTACTTTGTTAGGTGGGCCTGGGGATCAGTCCGGCCCTCATAGGTCTCTAGCTGAGGCAGCCTGAAGTCACTTGGCATGGCTGCCTCGACCACCGTTCGGGCGAAAGGAGTTTCATCTCCAGAGACAGTTTCAGTTAGCCTGCCCCAAACAGGCTTGCGTGCCACCTGCTGTTCCACTCTCTCCAGTCTCGCCAAGACTTTCTCCAGGAGGAGCGTGGCACTGGGCTCCTCTTCCTGGTATCGCCTCTTCGGAGAGCGACTTCGGTACCGAGGTGAGGGGGACGTTGCTTCTGGTGATAAACTTCTTCTAGACGGGACTTCGGGTCGTTTAGACCTTGCTCTTTCCGCCAGACGTGCCCCAAGGGGCAGGTTATCTGTCGAGGACTCTTCTCGTGGCTCCCCACTTCCCGAGCTATGATGGGTTGCCCTTGGGCTTTTCTCCCGAGGTCGTGCTGACGAGGTGGGTTTTTGGGCCTGGGCTGGTTGCGGCCATCTTCGGTCTATTTGTTGTGTCATTTCAGCCACAACAGACCTCTGAAAGTCTCTTAAAAAACCCATGGTGATGATAAGAGGGCGTTCCTCTTCAGGCAAGGAAGTCTCTGGGGGACTTTGTTCGGTAGCCGGTTGGGTCTCAGGCGCGGACGGGGACTTTGGGAGTCCTTTGTCCTTTGAACGCCGAGTTTCGACAACAGCTACGTGGGAGTGGGTTCCCACAGACGGCGGCAAATGATGCCCCAAGGCATCTTCGTTTGTTGTCATGTTGACAGGTGGAGAGACTTCCTGAGGAGGCAAGCACCTGGAGCTCTGGTTTCCCAGCTGAGTGTGCCTGAAAAGCTCAAAGAAGAGGTTAGGAGGTCCCCGGTTTGCTTTTCCGGGGAGGACCCTCCGACGCCCAAGTCAATTTTCTGAGTGAAAGTGGAGGAAGAACACTAAGGGATCAAACGTCTTGCCTGTTTTGTGTTTTCTCAGAGGGAGGAGAATGCCCCCCTTTGCCCAGTCCCCTTTCCTAGTATTTTTAGGGGTAGATGGTCCGTCCAGATCATGACACGTGTTCGGTCGGATTTGATCTATGCTTTTGGACCTAGGGGACAGGCAGCCGTTTGCAGCCTCCTTTAGCCTTGGACCCGGACAGGTTGTGTCAGGACTGGGGCGGCTGTTTTGGACCTAGGGGACAGGCAGCCGTTTGCAGCCTCCTTTAGCCTTGGACCCGGACAGGTTGTGTCAGGACTGGGGCGGCTGCGGCGTGTCAGTTCGCCATTCTGATGTGACGTGCAAGGCTTGCAGGCGACATGTCAGAGGCTCCTTAAATGCTCATACCATACTCCCGAGGTCCCCTGGACGAGGTCGCCCTTCGGTGCGTGCACCCTCTTCGGATTCCATCCGTCTTTCGGTGCGAGCACTTCCTTCGGGATCTATCCCATAGTTCTGGGAGTTCCCTTGATGGACACCTTCTTCGGGGCTTACACCCATAGTTCGGGGATTCCCTTGTTTAGGTGCTTCTTGCTCGGGGAAGATCCTCTTCGGGGCAGTCAGTTTGGCCCCTCGATGGAGACGGTGTTGTCCTCGGAATTCCTGACGAGCTAACCAAAGTCTCGAGCTCATAGTGTTTGACTTCGCACCTTCCGAGGTCACTGAAAAGATCCTCTCTTGGGTGACGTCAGACTCCTCGGCCAATATTCTGGCAGGGAGTTATTACCCATGGAATTGGCAAAAGTCACAAATCATCTTCGACGGAGGAAACCGAAGTCTGGCCTTCAGTTTGGCCCAAAAAACGGTCACCTTGTCTGGATTATTCATGTAACTGAATAGGCCAGGAGTAGGTAGCCTGATAACTGAGTAAGAAAGGAGAAAGAATTTAGTTGTCCACTTCGCCAACTTCACCGAAGTGGTACAACTCGGATGAGAATTAAGAGGAAGCCAGCTCTCGGGGATAGTCAGAACAAACATGATCGGAATGAGGGAAGACATTTTGAAGAGAGAAACCTAACTTCAAAAAGCCTAAAAGAAAATAGGGAAACAATGCCGAAGAGTGACTTCGGAAGAAGGAGATGACTTCGAAAAAGAAGAAAAGCCTATAGAAACAGAAAATCGAAGGACTTCGGGAAGGAAAACCCACCAGAAGTTTTGCCGAAGTTTGGATTTCTGGACACCGTCGAAAAACTTGCTGGAAATCACACCGCTGCTACCACAGACACAGGAAAAATGGAGAAAATTCAAGAGTAGAAGAGAGCAAGAGAGCGTATCTGTGAAAAAACTAATGAGGAAGGGGGGATTTATAGGCCGAAGGAGGAAGGCGAATCGTCGACATAATTGTCCCTCGAAGATGAAGAGGCCCGTCTGACGAAACAGATACGACCATTCCCTAGTGATCAGGTGACACGTGTCACCCAGTGCAGGAAACGAGGGCACACCCCTGACGACTATCAAACTTAGGCCCTTCCTAAGAAAACGCGTCAAGTAGACATGACGGTCCATTAACAGGCATTGAAAAGCCTGGAATGGACACACTTTGACTAAAGAAACAACCTCGGGAACACCAGACACCATTCCCGAAGGGATAAATGCAATTATCCTGGTAAGAACAGATGTTCTAGATCAAAGAGACTCTCATCCAAAAAGGGTGACCATGGCAATTTCAGTGTCCGGACAGGCCTCCGAATGGCTCCACGATTGGCTCACGAAAGCTCAAAATCTGAAGACATATCTTTGGCTCTTCAAGGAGGCCATGTGATAGCCAAAGGCCTGTTACCCTCTGAACTCTGATGAGCACCACCCTCGGTACAAATCAAGCACCAACCTCAGATTGGGCGAGTGGCAACCTAAAAAAAAAAGGGTACGCAATCCTTGACCCTCTAACCTCGGTAAACCACCCACCATCCTTAGTGAAGTAGAGCTTCTCCCGAAGGTGCCCTGCTCTGCCGAAGTGCTTATCATGACAGCTCTCGATGATGATATCTAGTCGAATGGGCTCGTACTCCGAAGGGGTCTCACGAAAATAAGACAAAAATGGTTAAGGAGACTCTGATGCAGACCCCTCGCACACGCCCCGAACACACAGACCTCCCATGGCCCTAACTTCTGGCCAGAATGGCCTATGGCCAGCTGGAGGTCCCCATCCCCAAAGGTACGGACCATATCCGACCGAACACGTGTCATGATCTGAGCGAGCTGTGCCAAACGGACTTCTCCCAAATCGCCTCCTATAAATACTTGGGAAACGAACTTGGCAAGACGGTACAAACTATTAAGAGAACTCCCTCCACTCCTTTACTCTCCACTCTCTACTCTTTACTCACCAAATACTTACTTGGGCGTCGGAGGATCCCCCCTAAAAACACATTCCAAGAAGTTCCTAACCCCTGTTCTTTTGAGCATTTCAGGCACTCTTAATAGCCGAAGGGCTGTCACCCTTGTAGCTCGTGAACTGAGGTCAAGTACCGCATTCGGTAAGTCGAGTGTCACCTACAGGGAGTACCTGTGCAGACCTCGGGAGGGATGAAGTCTGGCACCTCGAGCATATGACTTCGGCGGCTAGCTAGCACCCCTGAGGACGGTAGCTATGACCTCGGACAGATAGCGCGTTGCCCCCATCGGAAGGGTGGCCGAATCACCTTTGGAGAAAAGGACCAGCCACCTTTGGCAAGAGAAAACCCCCAAACATGGAGCCTCAGTGTTAGGGAATCTCCTGAACTACTCACACGACTCCGGAAGAAGGGTCCTCGCTCCAAGGGACGACCTCGAGTAAAGGGACCTTGGAGGTACGGCAGAAGCATTTAATGAGCCTCTGACATGTCGCTCGTACACGCTACACGCTACCCTCATATGCGCTCCGACACGTCGGGACTGTCCACGTCCTATCATGTAGGACTATGCCTACCCTAGCCCGTGGCCCGAGGAGCCTACAAGCGGCTAGAGGCCCCTATGCCCAGAAGGTACAAATTACATCTGACCGAACACGTGTCGCGATCTGAACGGGCCACATCCTCCTATATATACTCAAGAAATGGCCTCACAAAGGTATCTTTTTTTGAACTCCCATGAAAAGAGATAACAGGCAAGAATCCTTGGCCCTTTGTGCTTCCTCTCCACCTCCAAAAAGCTAACTTGGGCATCGGAGGCTCTTCCCTAGAAAAAGACTCCAAGGACCTCCTAACCCTTGTTTTCTGAGTGTTTCAGGTAGGTCCTCCTGGGAAACATACACTTTAGGCATTCTCCTTCACTGGAAGTCCCTCCCGGTCTTACCATGTTACACAACAAATATGCTACAGGGCATCATATGGCGCCATCTGTGGGAACCCACCCCCAGGTCGCCGTCGTTGCAACTCAGCGTTCTAAGGACAAGGGACTTCCAAAGTCCCCGTCCGCATTGGAAGTTCAACCGGCAACCGAAGAAACTGCAGCAGGGGCTTCCTCGCTTGAGGATGAACGTCCTCTGACTATTACTATGGGCTTCCTGCATGAATTCCAATGCTCTGTTGTGGCCGAAATGACGCAACAGTTAAACCAAAGGTGGCCACAGCCAACTCTGGGGCGGAGGCCCTTTTCACCAGCACCCCGGCGGGAAAAGAGCCCCCGATTAACTCATCGGAGTTCGGGAAGTGGGAATCATTGCGATGAGTCCTCAACAGAAAATATACCCCTCAGGGCGCGACATATGGGAGAAACAGGGCCAAAGCAACCCAAAGTTCTCCACCGAAAGAGTTCCTCACCTGATGGAAAGTCACCATCTCCTCGGCGCCGAAGTCACTCCACAAAAAGGAGACGTCAGTCTTCATTCCCAGAAGCCTATAAGCAGCAGGAAGAAGAGTCTAGTGCTACCCTCCTCATGGAGAAGATTTTAAAGAGACTAGAAAGAGTGGAGAGGCAGGTAGCTCGAAAGCCCGTTTGGGCTAGGTTGTCAGAGTCTTTCAATGGAAATGAATCACCGTTCACCTGAGCAGTAGGCAAGGCACCTATGCCGAGTGATTTATGGGTACCTTGGTTAGAGACCTATGTGTTGGGTTTCGGGAGCCAAACAGCGCAGCGGAATTTAACCGAAACCCTCCAGGATCCAAGTGAAACGGGGTAAACCGGGTGTTCGAAAATTTTCATACCTAATTTTCGGTTGAGATCTCTCACTCAACTGTAGAGTCGAATCACAAAACCTGAACAGTTGACGTGTTCAAGCTCTCTATGGTATCCACACGAGCCTCTCAGGATCACCACGCTTCCACCACGTCCCGGCGGATGCGTTTCTCTTGCGCTCGCAGTGCTAGCTTGCGTCCTCCAAGGAAATTGCAAGAGAAGAGTGCGACTGTCCTTTTGCGAGGCTAGGGCAAGGAGACCTACAAATTTCTCACTTAAAAGTTGTATTTATAGTGAGACTCAACTTCCAGGCCTAATGGGTTTCAAAACCCTAATCCAATTAGGATTTAATTTTGGGCTTAATAATGGCTCAACTCCTTGGCCCATTATTAATACGAAATTAAAGTGAAACCATAACCCAAATAATTAGCCCATGCACTCTAATGATCCAAATAGCTCTATGTGTGCGACCCAGTAGGCTCTTGCCATGTTGGCAATGATCATAAATCACATTTATGATCATAAGCAATGAGCGGTGTCTAGCAACACATCATTGCTACCCAAGTGACAAGATTGTCGGTGAATCGACTAAACCTTTATGATCATCACCGATATATGCCATTGTCCCTTTGTCCAAGATATCAAGACTAAGCACGAGACATGGAATGTGTCACTCTCGTATAGCCCAATCTTTGGTTTCTTGATTACCGAGTAGACTAACTTAAACTGATGACATTGATATCGCATATCAACTCATCCGAGCATGGCCATGCATTTTCTAAGTCTCACTCTATCAAGGGGCCCAAAGATATCGCTCCCGTTACGTAGAAGGGACAAGTCCCATCTTGATCATACAAATCCCTCCGCATGATATGTGACATACCCAATGACCTCCTTCAAGTTCACTCAGTTACGAGCAACAAAGGAAAGTATCAAAGTATGTGACTCACATGTAGGGAACCTTGATGATCTTAGGTCGAAGGACTACATATACCCTGATCACTGTGGGAATCACTTATGACACTCATATAACGATCCATGTAGTGTTCTCATGGTGGGTCGGTCCAGTACACAAGTTCTCCAACTTGTACCCATATGTAGACTGCATATCTTATATTAGTCTCCACATATGCTAGTTGTTATGTATTATTGCAACCCGCTCCACAATAATACTAGACCAGGGACTTTTAAGAATATCATTTTTCTAAGGTTAAAATTATGTTTGTTAAGTTACGCAGGAACAAAACAACAAACATAATTGCTGGATTAATGCCTTAACAAAATATCATGACTCAATGTGCAAAAAATACAATCATTTCATGATTGGCTTTTTGGGCATAACACTAACAATCTCCCACTTGCACTAAAAGCCAATCATCCATGTATCTAATACTGATGGACCTAGAATGGCTATCATGCTTCTACTGCGTAAGGGGCTTTGTCAGTGGATCAGCAATGTTGCTGTCTGTCGAAGTCCTGCATATCCTTACATCACCCCTCTCGATGATCTCCCTGATGAGATGATAGCATCGGAGTATGTGTTTGGATCGCTGGTGAGATCGAGGTTCCTTAGCCTGTGCGATTGCTCCATTGTTGTCACAATAGAGCTTTATCGGGTCGATAATGCTTGGAACCACTCCAAGTTCAGTGATGAACTTCTTGATCCAAACTGCCTCCTTCGCAGCATCAGAGGCGGCAATGTACTCAGATTCTGTTGTAGAGTCAGCTACTGTCTCTTGCTTTGAACTCTTCCAGCTCACAGCACCACCACCAATACAAAACACATAACCAGATTGCGATCTAAAATCATCCTTATCGAATTGGAAGCTTGCATCAGTGTAACCCCTTACAACGAGCTCATCTTCACCTCCAAAGACCAAGAATGCATCTGATAGCCAAAGGCTATTGCCTCCTCGGTAGTAATTCCCTGCCAGAATATTGGCCGAGGAGTCTGACGTCACCCAAGAGACGATCTTTTTACTGACCTCGGAAGGTGCGAAGTCAAACACTATGAGCTCGAGACTTCGGTTAGCTCGTCAGGAATTCCGAGGATAACACCGTCTCCATCGAGAGGCTAAACTGACCGTCTTCGGGTAAGAAAGCCATCTCTCTGAAGCAAGGAAGAATCTCCCCGAAGGCAGAAGCCCCAAAGAGGATCTTCCCCAAACAAGAAACACCTGAACAAGGGAATCACCGGACTATGGGTATAAGTCCTGAAGAAGGTGTTCATCAAGGGAACTCCCAGAACTATGGGATAGATCCCGAAGGAGGTGCTCGCACCAAAAGATGAATAGAATCCGAAGAGGGTGCACGCGCCGAAGGGCGACCTCGCCCAAGGGACCTCGGGAGTACGGTATGAGCATTTAAGGAGCCTCTGACATGTCGCACACAAGCCCTACACGTCACATCAGAACGGCGAACTGACACGCCACAGCCGGCCCAGTCCTGACACAACCTGTCCAGGTTCAGGGCTAAAGGAGGCTGCAAGCGGCTGCCTGTCCCCTAGGTCCAAAAGTACAGATCAAATCCAACCGAACACGTGTCATGATCTGAACGGACTAGCTACTCCTATAAATACTAGGAAATGGGACTGGGCAAAGGATGGGCATTTTCCTCCCTCTGAGAAAACATAAAACAGGCAAGACACTTGATCCCTTAGTGTTCTTCCTCCACTTTCACTCAGAAAACTGACTTGGGCGTCGGAGGGTCCTCCCCGGAAAAGCAAACCGGGGACCTCCTAACCTCTTCTTTGAGCTTTTCAGGCACACTCAGCTGGGAAACCAGAGCTCCAGGCGCTCGCCTCCTCAGGAAGTCTCCCCACCTGTCAACATGACAACAAACGAAGATGCCTCGGGGCATCATTTGGCGCCGTCTGTGGGAAACTACTCCCAGGTAGCTGTTGTCAAAACTCGGCGTTCGAAGGACAAAGGACTCCCGAAGTCCCCGTCCGCGCCTGAGACCCAACCAGCTACCGAACAAAGTCCCCCAGAGACTTCCTTGCCTGAAGAGGAACGCCCTCTTGTCATCACCATGGGTTTTTTACGAGACTTTCAGAGGTCTGTTGTGGCTGAAATGACACAACAGATAGACCGAAGGTGGCCGCAACCAGCCCAGGCGCAAAAACCCACTTCGCCAGCACGACCTCGGGAGAAAAGCCCAAGGGCAACCCATCATAGCTCGGGAAGTGGGGAGCCACGGGAAGAGTCCTCGACAGATAACTTGCCCCTCGGAGCACGGCTGGCGGAAAGAGCGAGGTCTGAACGACCCGAAGTCCCGTCCAGAAGAAGTTTGTCGCCAGAGGCAAGGTCCCCCTCACCTCGGTACCGAAGTTGCTCCCCGAAGAGACGGCAACAGTCCTTTTACCCAAGAACCTCCAAGCACCAGGAAGAGGAGCCCAGTGCCACGCTCCTCCTGGAGAAAGTCTTGGCAAGACTGGAGAGAGTGGAACAGCAGGTGGCACGCAAGCCTGTTTGGGCCAGGCTAACTGAAACCGTCTCTGGAGATGAAACTCCTTTCGCCCGAACAGTGGTCGAGGCGGCCATGCCAAGTGACTTCAGGCTACCTCGGCTAGAGACCTATGAGGGTCGGACTGATCCCCAGGCCCACCTAACAAAGTACAAACGCAGCATGGTGCTACACGGGGCTGATGATGCTACACTCTGCAAGTGCTTTGAAGTCACCCTCGCAGGACCAGCAACTGCCTGGTACAATTCCCTGCCTCCCGGAAACATCAGGGGGTTCCAGGAGCTGTCCACAGCGTTCACCCAACAGTTCATTGGGAGCAAGCCGACGGCGAAGATGCCCGTCCAGATGTTTGACATAGCACAAAGAAACGGGGAGACCATCCGTGACTATGTCGAGAGGTTCAACAGAGAGGCCCTCAGTGTTCCGGACTTTCGTCCCGAAATCCGCATCCTCGCCATGACGAGGGGCCTCCGGAGGGATTCGCACTTGTTTTATGAATTCTCCAAAGATCCCCCGGACACGCTGGGAGAATTCTACCGAAGGGCTGAACAACATATGACAGCCGAAGAGCTGAGAATGACCGGACCGAAGGCTGACCATATTCACGCTCGTGGCGAAGGGTCCAGCCAGCAAGCCCGGTGTCCAACGGAACAGTTAGGCCGACCTCGGAGAATGCGAGTAGGAGGAAGGAAGCCCCAAAACTTTACACCTCTGAGCACCACGAGGGCTAACGTCCTCATGGCGTTGGAAAAACAGGGGGCTCAAATCCAACGACCGAGGGGCATGACTGCTGACAACAGAAGGAACATGAAGAAGTTCTGTCAGTTCCACCGTGATCACGGTCATGACACCGAAGACTGCTTTCAGTTGAAAAAGTACATTGAATCACTGATAAAGCAGGGCCAGCTTCGGCGTTATTTGAGAATACCTTCCCCGAAAGGGAAAAAAGAGGAAGAAGGAAAGCCCGATGACGAGGATTACGATTCAGACAGGCGAAGGAACCGAAGTCCGAGAAGGCGTCCTCCACCTTCGGCAGGAGTAATACAGACGATCACAACCGGGCTTCCATCCTCGGAAAGGAAAAGAAGGGCCAGAGAGATAGCGGTGATGGAATATCAGAGCCCGACGAAAAAATTGGCCCGCGAGGATGGCTCCACCATCGTATTCCCTCATGACGATCCATTGCTAATAATGGCAAGGATAGGAAACTGGGACGTCAAGAGGGTACTGCTGGACGATGGGTCAAACGCAGACGTCTTGTTCTCACATTTGCTGCCAAGCTTGAGCGTATCCAGGAGTGACCTCAAGACTGTTACTTCACCCACGTTCGGCGTAGGACCATCTGAGCTACCTGTCCTCGGGTGGATCGACCTCCCCTTGATGATGAAAGGAACTTCGGAGAAAGGAACTGCTGAGTTGTTCGCCTCTACCATGGCAAGGTTCATAGTCATGGACGTTCCTTCGTCATACAACGCCATCCTCGGCAGACAGACACAGGGAAATTTGCACATTCGCCCTGATGTAAAGTACTTGACCGTCACCTTCGCCACCAAAGAAGGAGACGCAAAGATCTTCATTGATCAAGGCGAGGTGAGAAAGGTGTTCGTCAGAGCACGAAAGGCTCCAGCAAGCAACTTAGCACATGCTGTAGAAGCAAAAGAGCTGGAAAGGGGCGAGGCAGAAGATCCCACAAAAGCGGAAACAGAAGAAGTAGAGCTTGTCCCAGGCCATAGTACCCGAATAGGGAAAAGCATGGCCGAAGGAGACAAGGAAAAACCTGTATCTTTTCTGCTTGCAAATAAAGATCTGTTCGCCTAATCGCCGAAGGACATGCCAGGGGTAAACCCTCGCGTAATCCAGCATAGCCTCAAAGTGAGTACGGAAATAAAACCTGTCCGGCAAAAGAAACGGAGCATCTCAGCTCACAAAAGTGACTTCGTCAAGACAGAAGTCCAGCGTCTGATAGACGCTAGCGTTATCCGGGAGGTAAACTACCCCGAATGGCTAAGCAACGGAAATAAAACCTGTCCGGCAAAAGAAACAGAGCATCTCAGCTCACAAAAGTGACTTCGTCAAAATCGAAGTCCAGCGTCTGATAGACGCTAGCGTTATCCGGGAGGTAAACTACCCCGAATGGCTAAGCAACGTAGTAATTGCCACAAAAGAAGGAAGTAGTAAGCTGTGGATGTGCATCGACTTCAAAAATTTGAATGATGCTTGCCCGAAAGATTCATATCCTCTTCCGCCAATAGACCAACTGGTAGACTCAACTGCCGAGTACGGGCTCCTAAGTTTCCTGGACGCTTTCAGTGGGTATCATCAGATAAGGATGGACCCCGAAGATGAAGAGAAGACTGCCTTCATCACCGAGGGAGGAACATATTGCTATATCAGGATGCCCTTCGGACTCAAAAATGCAGGAGCCACCTACCAGAGGCTGATGAACAAGGTCTTCAAAGACCAAATGGGGAGGAACATGGAGGTGTATGTTGATGATATGATAGTCAAAAGCAAACTGCCTGGCTACCACGTTGCAGATTTAGAGGAAACCTTCCAAAAACTCAGAGCCTTCGGGATCCGCCTTAATCCTGAGAAATGCATCTTCGGGGTGACCTCGGGAAAGTTCCTTGGGTACATGGTATCCGAAAGAGGCATCGATGCTAACCCCGAGAAGATTAAGGCTCTGCTTGAATTCCGAACTCCTGCCACAGTCAAAGACGTGCAAAGACTCACCGGAAGAATAACCTCTCTGAGCAGGTTTATTTCCAGGTACGGAGATAGGTGTCGACCCTTCTTCAAAGTCCTCACAAAGGCAGCAAAGATGGAAGGCGACCTCGGAAGGAATGGTCATCCTTGGAATGAAGATTGCCAAAAAGCCTGGGAAGAACTCAAAGTCTACTTGGCCAGCCTGCCGACCCTGCGGCAACCTCGGGAGGGAGAGCCCCTCGTATTATACCTCGCCGTCACGAAAAAAGCTGTGAGCTCGGTCCTCGTGAAAGAAGAAGGGCCAAAGCAATGGCCGGTCTACTACGTCAGCAAGTCCCTGCATGGCGCCGAAGTCAGGTACCCTTTGCTTCAAAAAGCTATATATGCCTTGGTACTTGCAGGAAGGAGGCTACGGCCATACTTTCAGGCTCACCCCATTATCGTCCGAAGTACCCTGCCTCTACGGGATGTTATGAGGAAAGTGGATCATTCGGGAAGGCTTTCCAAGTGGTGTATAGAGCTTGGCGAACACGACATCACGTATGAACCCCGGAAAGCTATAAAAGCTCAAGCTTTGGCAGACTTCATCGCCGAAGTACCAAACACCGAGGAGGGACATTCATTTTCGGGCGAAGACGAGCCAGAATGGACGTTATATGTTGACGGGGCCTCAGGATCCGAACACCAGGGAGCTGGAGTGATTATCAGAGGCCCCGAAGGCCTAGAAGTAATGAAGGCCATCAAGTTCAGTTTCAACGCCACCAACAACATGGCCGAGTATGAGGCCCTCATAGCAGGATTACGCCTGGCCAGAAAAATTGGCGTGAGAAACTTGAAAGCCCATAGTGATTCCCAGCTAGTGGTCCTGCAGATGGCAGGGGACTATGGCGCTAAAGACCCGACCTTGGTGAAATACCATGAGTTGGTAACAAAGCTTATTCGGGAGTTCGACGTCATGAAAATCGAGAACGTACCCCGGCGAGAAAATGCTGAGGCAGACTGTTTGGCGAAGTCCAAAACTTGCACCGAAGTGCTAAGCCACCCCAGCGTCGCGGTGTTAAGCATAGCGACCTCGGGGAAAGGATGGAAAGAACCAATCAAAACGTATCTCGCAACCAACACACTCCCTGAAGACCCCAGCGAAGCCGCAAAAGTGCGAAGGCGCTCCGGGCGTTTCTTCTTAATTGGAGAAGAACTATATCGGCAAGGATATGCAAATCCACTACAAAGGTGTGTTAGTGAAGAGGATACTGAAATGATCCTCGAAGAAGTTCATGAAGGTGCCTGTGGTTCGCACATCGGAACCGACGCCCTGGCAGCAGTGATACTTCGCCAAGGATACTTCTGGCCTACCCTGAGAAAGGACGCCAAGCAGTTCGTCCGGAAATGTGGTAGTTGCCAGAGACATGCGAACATCCAAAGAACACCCTCGGAGTTCGTGACTTTGGCAGACTATCCTTGGCCCTTCGCAGTTTGGGGCATAGATCTCATTGGGCCACTCCCAACGGCGCCTGGAGGCGTAAAGTTCTGCGTAGTAGCAGTAGACTATTTCTCTAAATGGGTCGAGGCAGAACCTCTGACAACTATCTCGGCAAAAGAAGTGCAGAAGTTCGTATGGAAAAACATCGTATGCAGATTTGGCATACCGAGGGTACTCGTAGCGGACAATGGATCCCAGTTCGTAGACAAAGGATTCCAAGAGTTCATTAGCGACCTCGGGACAAAAATGCACTTCGCCCCAGTAGCTCACCCCCAAAGTAATGGGCAGGTGGAAGTATCTAACAGGACCATAAAAGATGGTCTGAAAAAGAGATTGGGAGAAGCAAAAGGGAAATGGCCAGGAGAACTCCAAAGCGTGTTATGGAGCTACCGAACAACACCCCGAAGAGCCACAGGGGAAACGCCTTTTTCACTCGTCTTCGGTACAGAGGCCATCATCCCTGTCGAAGTAGTACAACCGTCAATACGAGTCCAAGTGTTCGATGAAAAAGGAAATGACCTCGGCCTGAGAACCAAGCTCGACCTCGTCAGTGAACACAGAGAAGTAGCCGAGCTGAGAAGAAAAGCTTTCCAGCAAAGAGTGGCAGCAGCCATAAACCTACGCGCCAGGCCAAAAGGAATAAAGAAGGGAGACCTCGTTCTCCGAAAGGCTGAATTTGCACCCCGAAAGCCGTCCCACGGGGTACTTCGCGCAAATTGGGAAGGACCCTACCTGGTACTTGCCGAAGTACGAAAAGGAGTTTATAAGCTCGGTGATGCCGAAGGCATAGAATTAAAAAATACTTGGCACTTAGAGGCCTTGAAAAAATTCTATGCCTAAAAAGTTCGGTGGGAAAGTTGTATTGCACAAGTTGGAAAAATTTGTCTAAGTAAAAAGTTCTGAAGAAGTACAAAACAAGAGTCTCACGAAAGCAATCGCCGAGGAAAGCAAAAGTAAGGTTTTCCGAAGTCTCTTGAGCGAATATGTTCGGGACAAAGGAAAGCAAGAGTATGGTTTTCCGAAGTCTCTTGAGCGAATATGTTCGGGACAAAGGAAAGCAAGAGTATGGTTTTCCGAAGTCTCTTGAGCGAATATGTTCGGGACAAAGGAAAGCAAAAGTATGGTTTTCCGAAGTCTCTTGAGCGAATTATGTTCGGGACAGAAGGAAACAAAGGAATCTGGCAAAAAATACTTAGCCAAATTTTTATCTATTGAGCCAAAGAGTGCTTACAGAGAAGAAAGTTGCTGAAAGACTACAAAAAAGAAGAAGAAAATGAAGACAAAAGGCCCTAGTACTAAGGAACCTCGGCGTCTTGAGAACTGCCAGCCTCTGTGCTTTTGTCAGCAGCCTTCGGCGCCGGGAGAGAAGGAGGCAGTTTCAAGTGCTCGATCTTGGACCAAGTCCACCGAGGCTCCTTGGGGATGTTCATGCCTTCCAGGAAGGAGAGGTCAAAATCTGGGAACTTCTGCAGAATTTGGTGCCGAACAAGACAGAAGCCGTCTTGAAAGCCCAACTTCGTCATATCATCGGACTCCCGCTTCTTGACCGCCAAATCCGCATAGTCCTTCTCCAAATCCTTGAACTTTCTCTTCAATGCCTTCATCTTCTTCTTCTCTTCTGAAGGCTTCTTCAGAGATGCGACCTCGGCTTCGAGCTGGGCCTTTTCCTCGAGCGTCTTCGCAAGGATTGCGTCACTTTCTGACTTATCCTTTTGAATCGTTTCTACGATCGAAGTTAGCTCCGCCATCCGAGAGCCGATGTCGGAAAGTTTCTGGGAGGTGCCTTTCTCAAGTTCCTCTTTCTCTTTTATGAACCCCTCCCGAAGTTCAGCAATTTCCTTCTCTGAAGACTGCTTCAGCTGAGCATTGTCGGCAGCCAACGCCGAACACTGGGCCTTCGTCTTGGTGTAAAGGTCCTAGAGTGACGCCCTCCTTTCTGACTCTCGCGCCACCCGAACACGGAGCAACCCGGCATACCCCATCAGCTGCAAAAAAAAGCAAGCAAAGGGAAAATGATGCTAAGTAAAAAGCAAAGGTGAAATTGGCACTGAGGAAACAGTGAAGCGTACCTGGGCGGCATGTTCAGTGAGTTTGGCGGCCAAAGAGTTGTCGCCTGGGTAAGCCACCGTAAGGGCCTTGTAAGAGGCCTCAGTAAGCACCCCTTTGCACACCTGCCTGGCCATCTCGGGACAGTCCTCGGAGTACATATTCATGTCCTCCGTGAACGTCCAGAAGGGCTCCTTCGGAACTTTCCCTGCTGGGACTTTGGCATCCCGAAGGGCCCTCTTGCGGGCG
>SMDT01002449.1:0-34230 GCA_005392925.1 Aquilaria sinensis
AAGGTGGACCTAATTGCCAACTTACCCTATCCTACTAATGAGCGAGAGATTCGTAGTTTTCTTGGCCATGCAGGTTTTTACAGGCATTTCATAAAGGATTTCTCAAAGATTGCGCAACCCTTAATCAAGATGTTACAAAATGATGTGTCTTTCGACTTTGGAGAGAATTGCAAAGTTACTTTTGACAAGCTAAAGGGGTTGCTCATATCTGCACCAATTATACAGCCCCCTAATTAGGATATTCCTTTTGAGATCATGTGTGACGCCAGTAAATATGTTGTAGGAGTTGTATTTGGCCAAAGAATTAGGAGGAACAGTTATGTCATTTACTACGCATCAAGGATGCTGAATCCTACCTAATGCAACTATTCGACCACAGAAAAGGAGCTTTTAGCTATTGTTTTTGCTTTAGATAAATTTCGATCATATTTACTGGGGTCTAAAGTAACTATTTTTTCTGATCATGCAGCCCTCAAGTACTTACTGGCAAAGAAGGAATCTAAGCCAAGACTTATACGCTGAGTTTTGTTATTGAAAGAGTTCGACTTGGAGATCAAGGACAAGAGAGGAGCTGATAATTTCTGTGGTTGACCACTTAAGCCCACTGGTGTGTGACGAAGAGGCTTTGCCAATTTCAAAATTATTTCCCGACGAGCAGCTGCTACAAGTTCAAGGTAAGGAGCCTTGGTTTGCTGATATTGTGAATTTTCTAATTGCTGGAATTTTACCAACAAACTTGAACAAAGCGAAAAAGAGCAAAATAAAAAATGACTCTAAGTATTATATATGGGATGAACCATATTTTTGGAAAATCGATTCTGATTAGATTATTCGTAAATGTGTGCCTGATTATGAAATTCATTCCATTCTTACTTATTGTCATAGTTATGCTTGTGGAGGACACTTTGGTCCTAAAAGGACAGCTAGGAAAATTTTGGACTGCGGGTTTTATTGGGAAACATTGTTTAAGGATTCCTATCAATTTTGTAAGACTTGTGAAAAATGTCAAAGACTTGGAAATTTATCCCACCGAAATGAGATGCCCTAAACCCCTATGTTATACTATGAGCTTTTTGATGTATGGGGAATGGATTTTATGGGACCTTTTCCCAACTCTTTTGGATTTGTTTACATATTGCTTGTTGTGGATTATATTTTGAAATGGGTAGAAGCAAAGGCTACCCGTACTAACGATTCTAAAGTTGTTGTAGGATTTTTCAAGTCTAACATTTTCAGTAGGTTTGGGATTTCTAGAGCAATTATTAGTGATCAGGGTACACATTTCTGTAACCGTACTGTTGAAGCATTAATGAAGAAATATGGGGTGCACCATCGAGTAGCCACTGCCTACCACCCACAAACTAACGGGCAAGCTGAAGTTTCAAATCAGGAGATAAAAAGCATCTTGGAGAAAACAGTCAATCCTAACAGGAAAGACTGGAGCCTGCGCTTGGAGGATGGACTATGGGCTTACCGGACAGCATATAAAACACCAATTGGGATGTCACCGTATCGGTTAGTTTTTGGTAAGTTGTGTCATTTACCTTTGGAGATTGAACATCGTGCTTTCTGGGCTGTTAAGCAGTGCAACTTGGATCTGAAAGAAGCTGGAAAATAAAGAAAGTTGCAACTTCAGGAGCTGGAAGAAGTCAGGTTGGAAGCATATGACAATGCTCGCATGTATAAGGAGCGCACAAAGTACCTTCATGACAAGCGGCTGAATCGTAAACAATTTTTTAAAGGTCAAAAGGTATTGCTTTTTAATTCAAGGTTGAAGCTCATGCTAGGTAAGTTGAAATCTAGATGGATTGGTCCATTTGTTGTAGTGAATACTTTTCCATATAGTGCTGTTGAAATTGAAAGTTTGGAGACTAACAAAGTTTTTAAAGTGAATGGCCACAGGTTGAAACCTTTTCTTGAAAATATTGTTGTCTCTTATATGGAGGAAATTCACTTGGTTGCTCCTACCTACGAGTCAGGCTGATGCAAGAAGCAGGTTGTCTAGCCAAAGACAATAAAGAAAGGCGCTTTTAGGAGGCAACCCAAGCGTGGTTTTGTGCTACGAACAATTAGGATTTTTTTTCTTTTATTTTCATTTTTATTTTCCAGCTTTTATTTTTTTAGGTTTCTTTATTCTCACAACTAATTTTCTTGGTCAGGCAATATCTCTCTCAAGCTGGAGGTGAACTGAACCATATGGGGTAGCAAGCTGAAGTCAAATTCTGGGCAATAGATAATTGTGAAATCACCCTTCAGGGCGGTACATTTTCTTTTCCCCATCTGTGCTTTTATTGTAAACATTGAGGACAATGTTTGATTTAAGTGTGGGGGAGTGGGTAGTTTGAGCCATAATTTTCTCTTGTCAAAATTTTGAACTAAAATTTTTTGATTCATACTTTTAAGCATCGATCTGAATTGTTAGATGATTTCACCTTTTTGGTTCTTGAATGCTTAGCTTGAGTGTTGAGTTAGTAATTTATTAGTCTTTATGCAACTCTCAAATTTTATTGTTAAATTGTTGTTGTTGCAATTTTTGATCAAGCTAGTTGATGGTTATCTTAAGAAGCTGATTTTTCCATCAAATTTGTGTACTTAGTACATTGATTTAAACCTTATGAAATATGAGCTTATTAAGTTGAATATGCGGTTTGTTAGGTTGATGGATGATTTGAATCACTTGAGAAAAAAAATAAATAAAAATAAAAATTGTTTGACTTGTTGCATTCTGCAAAAAAAAAAAAAAAGAAAATTTGCTACTCCGCTGTTCTGGGTATTGAAGTAAGTTGGGGTCTTCTCCTAAGGCAAGAGTTGATCACTGCTCGGAAAGGTACTAGGAATATGAGTATGGTCAAAGACCACTTTGGATTTGTGTCGAGTTAGTAGCTTGGGTATGGTAGAGCCCCTATTATACACTCGCTAAACGGCGGAACACAAGAAAAAGATAAAATGAAAAAAAAATCAAGTAAAAAAAAAGAAGAAAAAAAAAAGTAAATTCTCAACTGATTTCTTATTTTCCATGGGTTTGTGGTAAGACTGGTGGTGCTTTTTAAGTTATTATCTACCTGGTTTGTTCTCTTTACTTCTTGCAAAAATTTGATGTTTTTCTCATATTTTTAACGGTGATTGTTGCTAGCTTGTGAAAAATTGTTTTCAACGACTTATTTAGTTTTGAGTTGCTATTGTTGAGTATATTCCGTACTTAATTACTTTTGTTAAGTTTTTCAAGACCCTTGGATATGAAATTATCTTACTCAGTTTAGCTCAAAAATATGTTTCTATTTTGAGTTTTGCCCGGGGACGAGCAAAAGCTAAGTGTGGTGAAATTTGGTAAGCTTATATTTATTATTATTATTTCTCTCATATTTAGTATATTTTAATATATTTTGAACCTTAAATATATATTTTGAGTATGTTTTGCAATATAGAATATATCTGGACTCAATTGATTGAAAGTGGATTTGATTTACCATTTTACAAGTTTTAATTTACTTGTGTTCTTTCAGGATTTTGACAGATTGGCGATATTTCGGTAGAAAACTCATATCTTAAGCTACAGAGATCGGAATGGAGTAATTCTTGATTCATTGGAAAGCTAACATCTGGAGCTACAATTCATATGCGGACCATGAAATCCAGTTTGTACGTTAAGACGGTCAAATTCAGCTTCAAAGTCGCGATTTATGAGTCACCTCCGGTTCAGAAGCAGTTGCGGTATTTTGGGTATATCTTTGGCTGTAGATATCCATTTTATGCAATTCAGGTGTTATTTCGAAGCTAAGAAATAGTTATACAACTTTTATGCTTTGAGTTTTGAGGAATAATGGTTGCACCAAGGTCGAATATCAGTTTGACGTTGCTGTTGCTGTTGCTGTTCTAGAGCATTGTTTGGCTGACAACTTTGAAACTTTATAGTTATTTTGAATCTTTTTATTTTTTTGGGGTACTTTTATAACAATATAAAAATTTTAGGGATTTTTTATGAGTTTAGCCATAGGTTTTTGGTCTTTTGATTTAAAAGCTTGCTACCGCCAGACCCTTGGGGTATCTCTCTTTCACTTTTTAGTTTTTTTTTTTCAATTGTTCTTTGTTTCTTTTCTGATCATGGCTGAGTAATTTTCTGGTTCAGTTCTAGGGATGATTTTCATCGCCAACATTGGTTGTGAGGATTGATTTTTCTTGCTTAAACTTTCTTCAATTTCAAGTATTTACTTTTTTATTGTTCAGATTTATTGCAACTAATTTTTCTGTTCTCGCTTGTTAGATTGTTATGCGGTTGCAAATTTGTTTGATTTTCTTTCAACCGCTTAGGTAAAGAATTCAATTAGAAGCAAATGAATTGATTGGAGATTACTTTTATTTCTAATTAGTTCATATGAAGAAGTAAGACAGGCTAACTTTTTCAAGTTTTTGGATTATTGCCTAGAATAAACTTTTGTTCATTGTTCTTAATGCTAATTTTGGGTTTATTAGAAATTGCTTTTCAATATCTTGTTACTCAAAATTAAGAAATTAATCTTAAGCTTTTTCTGGTTAATTTTACTGTTGAATTCTTTGGGTTCTTTTTAGCTTTAAAGAGAATCCTATTTATTTGCTTGGATTAAAGAAATATTTTCTTTCGATGATCAACTGTATGATTGGAATGGATAATCAACCCTGAACTGAGCATTTTTAGTATTGGTTAATTTCGTTTTGATTCTATAGTTAATTTATTTCAGCTTTTAATTGAAGAAAACCCCATATCTTTTATTTCAGTTTTCTGACAAGAAGCTTTCAGTAAAAAAATTTCTTTTGAGATTCGACCTGGTTTTCAGTGTTAGACTACAAATTTATTTATTCTGAGTTGTTAGGGATACCAGAATTATTTTTGGCAGTTTCGACGACCGACCAATATAACCAAACCACGGTTTTATCACACAATAAGGAACTTACTGCAAATATATGTTACATATGTTTTTTTATCAGTTTAATGATAGGTATATATGGTATTTTTGGTATCTTATGTATCAATATTTTTTTTATTTTCTTTCCACTTACCGTAGTATATATAAGGTACATTTAGGGATATATTATATATATGGTACATGGATGAAAATAAAATGATTTTTTATTATTTCATTTTAAATCATATACATCAATGTACTATATACTTATAAAATTAATATATAATTTTTGAATATATATTTTTTTCAATTTTTTTGCTTTGTCTTTGCAAAAATGTCTAGATTTTTTTGCAGTTGTGGAAACTTATGGTATGATTGATGAGGGCAAAACGAATCATGCTTTCTGCTAGTACTACTAAAAAATGTGATAAACCAATGCTACAACAAATCTCAGCAATAGCAACCATTCTCAGCGACTACTTTTGTGATTGACACAAAAATGGTGCCCAAAACAGTCATCAAAAAGCTATTGGAGGTCTAGGGCAATCTTTTATCTACCATGTTCATTTGTTCACAAGAATGGTGGTTAGGGCAATCACTAAAAAGGTCCTCATGCTTTGGGACAACCGTCTAATTATGAATTTTCATTGTCGCCTTAATGGTCACAAAAGGGTGACAGTTTTAGCCACTATTTTTTATGGGTCTCTTAATTTAGTTGCTAAACAATAACCATTTTGGTGGTTGCATTAAATTTTCAAAATTAAATCTTAGTAGCTGCATGATATTCAATTTGGACAATCGAAACTTTGGTCACCAAAATGATCACAAATTCCACCCGTATAAAGGAATACTCATCTCCCCTTGTCATTTTACTCTTTGAACACACTCTCTCAGCCTCTCTCAAATTCTTCTTCATCTCGTCGGTTGCCAGAATTTTTCACATCATTTTAATCTCAAATCTTTCCCAAATCTTCATGTTCATGTTTTGTTTTCATTTTTAATGTTTATATCATCAATGTAGTTATTGTTTAGATGGTGGATTTAGGTTGTTCTATCAAATTTAACACATATATGACAAAGATATGTTATGCTTAATTTTTATTCCTATAATAAGGTCTTTGATTGGTTGATTTAGGCTTTGATGAACAGCTATTTTGGTGGATTGAGTTTAGAGATAGTTCCCCCCCCTAAGATTAGGGTATTGGTGGTGTTATTTATAAAATTGACTCGTTAGGATTTAGTGGTAAATTTGGATTCTTGTACAAATTTGGGGTTTTGCTTGAAATGTTGTGGATATTTTGATTAATTAACACAATTGTGTATTTTCTAGTTACATACTTCCTCCATCCCAAAAAGAATTAACCATATTCCTTTATTTGGATGTCCTAAAAAAAATGAAACATACCCCTTTTAGAAAGCTTTCAACTTCTAATTTTCCTTAATACCATCATTTAAACTCTCACTACATAAAAGACAATAAAGAATCTCCTTTTAATCTTCATTTAAATTCTCGCTGCACAAAACCAAAAAAGAAATTTTTTATTTTTTAATCATTATTTAAACTCTCAGTACACAAAATCTGAAAAACTGTTGGCCACCTATTCTAGGGTTAACTTTAGGACTAACTATTTATATGTTTTGCAGCTTTTAGAACTCAAATACAAATTTGCAAAGTTTTAGAACTTAAATAGAGATTTGTAAAGTTTTAGGACTCAAATAAAAAATTTATAAAAGATTTAGGACTGAAATTGTTCTCTTCTCAGCTTTTGTTCCGTTGGCAATTCAAAACCTTTACAAAAATACCAATTAATAAACTTCTTATTTCTAAGTTCGACGGAGATTACTTTTGATGACTAAATATTTTTATTTTGAGATATTTTTGTTCTTTGAAACTTTTAATCACTTTTAAGATCTTCAAAAAGTTTTTTTTAATTTTATTTTTACAAAAAACATATAATATTAGATTTTTTTTCTAAATTTTAAAAATGTAAAAAATTATAACAAAAAAACTACTAAAAAAATTATAAAAAATTCTTACTTCTAAAAAAAAAATTAAGTTAGGGGGATAGACCACTTTTTCAGTTCTAAATCTTTTACAACTTTTATTTAAGTCTTACAACATTGTGAATTTCTACTTGAATCCTAAAGCTTGCAAAACATGTAAATGGTTAGCTTTGAAGTTAACATCAAAACAGTACTATGGTTGTTGTGAACATATGTTAAATTAGACATAGTCCGTGATTTCCCAATTTTACCCCTTACTAACCTAATTAATTTCCATCACACCCTCTGGATCATGTTTTCTATGGACCTCAACTGAGATTGCGATTCTCATGCTCATTTACTTCTTCACCGTCAATTCCATTTCCTACTCTCAGGACCTCACTGCCAACATCATCTCCTTTATCTCTCCCTCCTAGATTGGTCCAATGATTTCGCTTCGTTGCCACCGTGTAAGGAACCACAGTCCCAAGTTGACGATGAGAAGTGAGAGATGAGTGACGAGAGGGGGATTGAATGATCGAATGATGATGAATGGGAGGAAAATCAGTGATAGGAGGACAATCAGAGTATGAGAAATAGAAGGATGATAGAACTATTGCTTGAGCAGTGGGCTATAAGCAATGCGAGGATGATCGAACAATGATAAGCAGATTATTAGTCGACATTGCCTGAGAAGCAAAGTGGATGATGAGTAATGGGAGGACGATTGACGATGGAAGATTCGAGGTGAGGCGGTGATGATGGCGATGAGCGACAAAAGGACGATGAGAAGCTGTTATCCTAGCCGGCGATGAACATACCTTCCATCTACAGAGAAAGAAATAGAAGACACTTTTATATTTTCTTTGCAATATAAGCTTTAAATATTTTTATATTTTACTTTGCATACTTTCAAATATTTATTTAGACACTTCTTTTTTATTAGTTTGCACACGTTTATTTATGAGGAAAACAAATTATCTTCGTATTGCTTCAAATACTTTTTAATATTTGTTTAGACAATTTTGCACATTCATTCAGGCACTTTTTTATTGTTTCGGATAGTTATTTTTTTGAAGAGAACAAATTGTTTACATATTGGTTCAAATACTTTTAAATATTTCTTTAAACACTTTTCAATATTCATTTAGACACTTCTTGATTTTTGTTTAGACACTTTTACACATTTATTTAGATACTTTTTTATTGTTTTATATAGTTATGTTTTGAAGAGAACAAATTGTTTACTTATTAGTTTAGACACTTTCAAGTATTCCTTTAAACACTTTTCGATATTCATTCAAATACTTCTTATTGCTTATGATAAGCTTATATTTATTATATTTATTTCTCTTGTTTTTAGTATGTTTTATTATGTTTTGAATCTTAAAGATATATTTTGAGTATGTTTTGTAGCTTAGAGCATATCTGGACTCAATTGATTGAAAGTGGATTTAATTTTCAATTTTACAAGTTTTAATTTGGCTGTGTTCTTTCAGGATTTTGACAGATTGGCGATATTCCGGTAGAAAAATCATATCTTGAGCTATAGAGATCAAAATTGAGTGATTCCTGATTCATTGAAAAGCTAGCATCTGGATCTACAAATCATATGCAAACCATAAAACCCGATTTGTATGGTAAGAGGGTCAAATTCAGCTCCAAAGTCGTGATTTGTGAGTCATTGTTGGTTTAGAAGCAGTTGCAAAATTTTGGGCATACGTTTGGCTGTAGATGTCCGTTTTCTGAGATTCAGGTATCGTTTCGAAGCTAAGAAAGAGCTCTACAACTTTCATGCTTTTTTGTGGGATAATTTTTTAATAATATAGAAATTTTAGGGAGATTTTGTGAGTTTAGTACACTGGGTTAATTCTTTTAGGTGTTTAAAGTGGCAGCTACGCCACGGCCTCCTACTCTTGCTCTGGCGGGGGGTTGCCCCCCTCTTTCTTCCCCAACTCTCTTTGTCTCTTTTCTTGTTTGTTTTCTTTTCTTTTTAATGGTCTTTTTATTCTTGGTTGAAGGAAACTAAATCCCTGAATTCTTCAGCACTGTGAGAACAAAGTTATTTTTATTCATTCAATTAATATTTTGAGTACTGGATGTTCTTCTATGATTAATTTCATGATTGTTTCATTTATATGATAGGAGGCCTACTAGTTATTATTTGAATTCAATCTACTACTAGGATGGAAATCAAATCCGTAATTGTTTGGTTTATCTAATCTGTGAAGTAACTGAGGTTTAGTGATTTGCTGCGTCAGAAATCATTAGATCTTAGGAAGAACATTCAACTAAATTAAATGCAGCCGCTTGTATTTGTGTTATTTAGTTTCATCGATCTCTCTAATTTTTAATGCAATTGTTAAATTAAATCAAAGTGCTTGTCTTAGGTTGTTTAGCGGTTAGGTTAATTAGATCGCTTGTTTTCAAATTAACTATGACTAAGGAGAGGTAGGAAGATAGCTCCAATGATGAATATTCAAAGTCTTGATTGATCTATCTATGCATCAATGATCAGTTGTAGAAATTCGGTAGTGGATGTTGACTAATGCCAAGGTTTGAATTCTTGATTATTTTGTTAGTTTCTTATTGATAGATTTCTTAATTTTTGTTCCCTAATCATTTTTTTTTTCATTTTTTTATTGCAAACAATGCCCCCTAATATTTTATTCTAAGTTTTCTGCGATAAAGCTTTTAGATAAAAATTTCCCTTGGGATTCGACTTGGTTTCCATTGCTATACTATAAATTTATTTATTCTGAGTTGTTAGTAATATCAGAATTATTTTTGGCGGTTTCATCGACTGACAAGCTTCGAAAAATTGTTTTTTTTCTTATTATAATATATTGTTTGTAAACTACTTCAACCACTTTCAAATACTGCATTAGACATTTTTGCATATTCTTAACACACGTTTGCACATTACTTTAGGCATTTTTACAATGACGTATGTTCCGATGGTGTGCAGCGATGGCAGAGGCGGTGGCAATAACAATCAGAACATTGACGATGAGATTGTAGAGGCATGCGTGCAACAATCGACATGATTCAGAGCATAGGAGTTGCAGTGAGATCTAAAGGCAAGATTCGAAGGGAGAACAATGGCAGCAATATGATCAAGAGTAAGAGCAGTGATGACGAGATCATAGTCTATGATAGTTTGGGGAAGGCGACTGTGTCGGAGGAGGAAGTAGTAGTGAGGTAAGGTTTCTGTAGAGAAGGGAAGATTTTGACAAGGGGTATTTTTGCCATGTTTTGGATGATTAGTGTGCCTAATTATACAAAGGTGCATAACGATAATAACTGCAGAACAAGTGGCTAAAGTTTCGTGGAAGTCGCAATTACCCAAACGAAGGGAATATGCTGCAAATTAGCCAAATTTAGATATACCTGTCCATCCATCTAAAATCCTTTTCCAAGTCGCAATACCAATATTTTTGCTAAAAGCAGATTCCTTAATTTTTGTCGCATCTTGCATAAATAATTGTTGTAGAGGAAAATGAATTCTTGATATTTCGGGGAATCCAAATAGAGAACCAGAAGCCACAAAAAAAAAAAAATATAGAGAATTACTTAATTGATTTGAAGGCACAATATCTTTTTTCCCCCCTTTTATCTTGCTATTTATACAAGTAGCGTAAATGCCGAAGTCCACAAAAACAATTGACAAAATAATTAGAAATTATGTTATGATTTGAATGTGGATTTTAAAATGGGCATAATATGGTTAATTGACAGTAAAAAAAATTAAATATAAAAAATAAAATTTTAAAGCTATCCAAAATCCTAATTATAACAAAAAAAATTGGGACAAATAAAGTGTCTTTTTCCCAAAGCGTTTTCTCGGTGTTTAGCGATGCAGTACACCTTCACTACTTTCTATAATTAACTTCTAGGAATCCAACATTACAAAGCATAAAGATTGGTGATATAATTGGTGATATTTAAAGAAGTCATGTCACTTAGGCCAAGAGAAAGGAATTAATTCCAACCTTCAACACAAAGCATATATGCCGCCAACAATCGAGTTCTCGCAATGATATTTTCCCGGTTAAGAAAAGACAATAACACTTGTTATATATATATATTGTACGTACATTTTTTTAAAAAAGAAAAGAAAAATCAGAGCTAATATCATAAAAGTAAATTTTATTTAGAAAGAATATTATTAAGAGTTGTGGTTGAGTTATATAATCAATATTATTTCGAATTTTGGGCCTCAACATCCTTTTGCTCATTGGGTTTTCACAGTTAGTATTGGAGAAGAACGGAGAAGTGATGGAGCGTGCGGAACCATAATTTGGACTACTCCAGTGCGGCACATAACCGCTGACGCGCCTAGTCTACTCCTGTGCCACTAGTTATAACCTTAATATCTTACCCTCACACAATTATAAGATATAAGAATCATCAAATGCTTCTATTCTAATCCCTCTCCAGCCTCTGAACCTCTCCTCTCTCCTAAAACTTTCACATTTTACTTCTTCAACGCATTAGTTTTTTTCTCATACTCAAAATCCTAACACATCAAGCATTTTTATAGGTCACACACAAATCCAAACCACATCAAAATAGAAAAACTAAATCCTAAATAAATAGAAAAACTAAACCTAAATCCAAGAAGCTTAAGAATTTTAGTTTGTTTAGGATTTAGTTTTAGTTTTTCTGTTTATTTGTGATTTAGTTTTTCTATTTTGATGTGATTTGGGCTTGTGTGTGGCCTAATAAAAATGCTTATTGTGTTGGGATTTTGAGTATGAGAGAAAAATCAATGTAGTGAAGAGGCAAGACATGAGGGTTTCAGAAGGGATGAGAGGTCCAGAGGCCGGAAAGGGTTAAGACGAGAAGTCTTTTGTGATTCTCATATATTGTAATTATGTGAGGGCAAAATATTAGGGTTGTCAGTAGTGTGTAGGGGATCCATAGGCCAACGTAAGCACTAAGTGCATACCTTTTCCGTAATCTTTATATTTTATCTGAGTGGATTTCTCTCATTCATTAATGTGCGTTATTTAAGAGCCGAACTATGTTAAATTTGTGTTTGCTCGCTTGATCGTGTTTTTATTCCTCTACGCGTGATGGGTGATCGGCAAATTTTTTCCCAATAAGTGGTATCAGAGTTTATGGTTTGGTCTTGGAATGGTGGAGCTTGTGATGTATTCTTAGCATAGTAGAGCTTGTGTTTGTGTATGTTGATGTTTGTGATGTTGTTGTTTGAAGTCATGTTCATGATGTTCGTACTTGTTTGCATTTGTTGCTGTGTTAATGTTTTGGTAATGTTCATGACATTCCTATTTCTGATTGTGACCATGTGTTCGTGATGTTCATGCTCATGGTGAAGAATTTAAGCTAAGGTGGAGATTGTTTGCTTTGTTTGCTCAAATTCAAAAAACTTACGAATTTTAGTTTGCATAGGATTTGGTTTTAGCTTTTGTATTTGTTTGCAATTTGGTTTTCCTATTTTGATTTGGTTTGGGTTTGTATGTGGCATATAAAAAGGCTTATTATATTGGGATTTTGAGTATGAGAGAAAAACTAATATGGTAAAGAGGAAAGATTTGAGGGTTCTTGGAGGGGCGAGAGGTCTGGAGGCCGAAGAGGGCTAGAATAAGATGCCTTTTGTAATTCCCACATCTTATAATTGTGTGAGGGAAAAATATTGCGGTTGTCAGTTGTGTGTAACGGATCCATAGGCCAACGTGAGCACTAACGGATCTATATTTTATTTGAGTGAATTTTTTTCATCCATGAATTTAGATTAGTTAAGAGCTGAACTATGTTAAATTTGTGTATGCTTGCTTGATCGTGTTTTTATTATGCTGTGCATGGTGGATGATTGGGGAATTTGCTCCAAAAAATATCTTATAGATTGTTCATTTCTTGGCCCGTAGCAAAGAACAAAAGGTGGTTGATTGACTGTAAAATGGGTGAGTTCGGTTTAGATTAATGGAACTAATGGGTCAAATTTTTTGGTGCAGTCAATAGAGGGTTGCCCAGTAGGATGGGTCTAAGGGTTGGTTTTGCGGAGAATTACAGCGTGTGCCAGTCTTACAGGTCACAGTTTTGTTTACTTAAACTTGAAGACCTCTAGCCATAATTAGCTGCCAGCTACCCGTTACCTAAAAAAGCATTTTACACAACACCAAATACTAGAATGAGCAGTTGAAAAATCAGTCAGAAACATATTCCAACCCATTTCGAATAAGTTGGGAACAAAAGGAAAAAAGAATTGAATCAACACAAAGAGCTGCCTCATTTTGGTGGAATTAGGCGGAAGGTGTACAACACCTTTACGTACGACACGGCAATGGGAAACACGTGATGGAGGGTGAAAAAGGATTGAATAGACAAAGCTACAGCTGGGACGAAGCAAATGTGGGGCGGATCTGGCTTAAGGAATTTGATACCATACAGACGGCGGGCGGAGGAGCGTGGACGAGTAGTGGGCAGGTGTCGGATATACAAATGGTTGGTAGTTGGGGTAGCGGGGTGAAAGTGGGACAAGATAGAGGACACTAGGCAAATGGCAAAATAAATGAAGAGTAGCACACCCTGTAATTCTCCCCATGCCATATCCCTCTAGGCTACCCTCTGTTGACTGAACCAAAATTTTGACCGATTAATTCAATTAACGCCAACCGAACTCGCCCATGCTTTTTTAACGGGAAAGGAGAAAAATCTTACGTGCCCATGCCACCAAATTGACCCTTTCCACAATTTTCAGTGTCATAAATTATTGTTGTGCTTGACTAACAACTAATTTTCTTTTAACTTAAATTAACTTAATTTAAAGTAAATTATTTTCTTTTTACATCTTTTTTATCTTCAACTAATTTCATCTGAAATCCAATATTATATAGTTGTAATAATTCATTTGAAAGTAAATTTTCATGATATTATAAAATTTTTATCAATTTTTTTTAGGAATTAAAAAAGAAAATCTTTAAGAAAATTTAATAAGATTGTAAAAATTATATTTTAAATGAATTATTACATTTACGTAATATTAACTATCAAATGAAATTGGTTCTAGAAAAAAAATATTAAAATAAAAATAAGTTATTTTGACTTAAGTTGACTTAACCTAAAATGAATTCGGCCTAATCTCCTTGATATGAAGTCGATTAGTATTGATAGCTGGAATTAAAAGACCAGTAATGTGTAGCAAAATGTTGACATTTTTGGCATTATATTAATTAATAAATAATTATTAATGATTTCAGGTTTTACAAATTTCTGTAAATTTTCTTTAAGCAAAATTTTTTCAAGAACTGGAAATTATTATGAAAAAAACAGGTTGTTCTATAATGCTGCAGTAACATTTGAACCATTAGATTAGAATGAATAACCACAGTCGTTGGATGGCAGTTGGCAAGTTAGCCAGTAACCTGCTGAGTCGATAATGTTAACTCTGGCCTTTTTTTTTAGGTGGAGAAAAAGAAAAAATAACAATTTGAAAAAGGCGAGGCAAAAACAAAGTCCTAGCGATTGAAGGGAATACACATTGAAAGCTTGGTGAAGAGGTTGAGGGACGAGTTGGAATTAATTAGTAACGAAGAAGTGAATCAAAGGAGAGTCAAGAACAGCAGCATTGTTGGAATTTGGAGAGACGAGGAGCAAGGCAAAACGTTAAAAAAAAAAAAAACCAGTAAAGTGATGAAGTAGGCTGCAAAGGTGATAATGCTCCCAAAAAAGCAATGAAGAAGACTGAAAAAGCAATAAGGCCTCCAAAAAAGTGATGAAGTAGACTACAAAAGTGACAAGGCTTTCTAGAAAAGCATTTCTGTGTGCATAAAAGCATTCACAATCGGGGAGTCTATGGTTCACAATCAGACCCTTGACTGTGAGTGAGCATCTATTTTGCTTGTTGCCTTTTCTATTTGCCATACAAAAATATCACTTTTTTAACTCCAATAACTACTTTTTTAACTACAATAAATGTTTTTTTACTGACATTATCGCCTACACTGAAACATAAACGCACTTTTTTAACTACAATTTATTAGCAAATTCATTCCTAAAAATGAAAGAAATAAAGAAAGAAGAAAGGTCACCTAACACTTTTATCATCACTTTCGAATAAGATTTTTTAACCTTGAACTTGGGCAATAACTTCAACGCTTTGATCATTAAACCAAGCATGATGAACAAGATTCTGTAAATGTATTGCCTATTAACACTTCCATGACAAGTACTTATTTCTCCACCGTTACTGATTTTGATAGAGGCCCTTAGCCACATTTTGTGCCTTTGGGCTTATTTTGATCAAATAGAAATTACCTTCTCTGTCTCATATTCTTTGAACTATTTAAGTTTTTTTAATAGTTTGACATCAATTTATTTATATTATTATTTGTTAGAAAAAATTAAAAAAAATTATATTTAAAAACTATAGGCCTTTATTTATCATTTATATATAATTTTTTTTTCATTTATATACTAAACTAATGAAAATAAAATATTATAGATTAATTACTAAATAGTGAATGTTGTGAAAAACATGAGACATAGGAAGTAATACCCATTGTGATGTTTGTGAACAAGAAAGAAAAAACATATGGTTTGAGATGTGTATTTGGCCGGTCGTCGAAACCGCCAAAAATAATTCTGGTATCCCTAACAACTCAGAATAAATAAATTTATAGTCTAGCAGTGAAAACCAGGTCGAATCCCAAAGGAGATTTTTTTACTGAAAGCTTCTGTCAAAAAACTAAAATAAAAGATTATGGGGTTTATTCAATTAAAAGCTGAAATAAATTAACTGTAGAATCAAAACGAAATTAACCAATACTAAAAACGCTCAGTTCAGGGTTGATTATCCATTCCAATCACGCAGTTGATCATCGAAAGAAAATATTTCTTCAATTCAAGCAAATAAACAGGACTCTCTTTAAAGCTAAAAAGAACCCTAAGAATTCAGCAGTAAAATTAACCAGAAAAAGCTTCAGATTAATTTCTTAATTTTGATTAACCAGATATTGAAAAGCAATTTCTAATTATCTCAAAATCAGCATTAAGATCAATGAACCAAAAAGTTTATTCCGGGCAACAATCCAAAAGCTTGAACAATTTAACCTGTCTTACTTCTTCGTATGAACTAACCAGAAATAAAAGCAATCTCTAATCAATTCACTTGCTTCTAATTGAATTCTTCACCTCAGCGGTTGAAAGAAAATCAAGCAGATTTGCAATTGCATAACCAATTCAACAAGCGAGAACAGGAAAATTAATTGCAATAAATCTGAACAACAAAGAAGTAAATACTTGAAATTAAAGAAAGTTTAAGCAAGAAAAATCAATCCTCACAACCGGTGTTGACGATGGAAATCGTCCCTAAAACTGAACCAGAAAATTACTCAGCCATGGTCAAAAGAGAAACAAAGAACAATTGAAAAAAAACTAAAAGCGAAAAATAGAAGATGCAGCCTGGGGTGCGGTGGCAGCCAACTTAAAAACCTAAAAAAACTAAAACCTATGGATAAACTCATAAAAACTCCTGAAATTTTCTATATTGTTACAAAAGTACCCCAAACAAATAAAAAGATTCAAAATAACTATAAGGTTTCAAAGTTGTCAGCCAAGCAATGTTCCAAAACAGCAACAGAAACTTCAAGCTGATATTCGACCTTGATTCAGCCATTATTTCTCAAAACTCAAAGCCTAAAAGTTGTATATCTCTTTCTTATCTTTGAAACGACACCTGAATCGCATAAAACGGACATCTACAGCCAAAGATATGTCCAAAAAACCGCAACTGCTTCTGAACCGGCGGTGACTCGTAAATAGCGACTTTGAAGCTGAATTTGAACCTCTTAACGTGCACACTAGGTTTCATGGTCTGAATGTGATTTTTAGCTCCAGATGTTAGCTTTCCAATGAATCAAGAATCACCTCATTCTGATCTCTGTAGCTCAAGATATAATTTTTCTACCGGAACATCACCAATCTGTCAACATCCTGAAAGAGCACAACCAAATTAAAACCTGTAAAATAGAAAATTAAATTCACTTTCAATCAATTAAGTAAAGATATGCTCTAAGCTACAAAACATACTCAAAATATATATTTAAGGTTCAAAACATATTAAAACATACTAAATATGAGAGAAATAAATATAATAAATATAAGCTTATCAAATTCCCTCACACTTAGCTTTTGCTCGTCCCGGGCAAAACTCAAATTAGAAACATACTTTTGAGCTGAACAGAGTAAGAGAATTTCACATTCAAGGGTCTTGAAAACTTAACAAGAGAAATTAAGTACACAATCTACTCGGCAATAGCAACTCAAAACTAAATAAGTTTTTGAAATCGATTTCTTCTCAAGCTAGTAATAATCACCGTTAAAAATCTAAGAAAAATATCAAACTTTTCCTTTATGTAAAGAGAACAAACCAGGTAGATAAGAACTCAAAAAACACAACCGATCTTACCACAAACCTATGGAAAATAAAAAATCAGTTGAGAATTTACTTTTTTTTTTACTTGATTTTTTTTTTTTTTTCTTGTTTTGTCTTTTTCTTGTGTTCCGCCGTTTAGCGAGTGTATAATAGGGGCTCTACCATACCCAAGCTACTAACTCGACACAACTCCAAAGTGGTCTTTGACCATACTCATGTTCCTAGTACCTTTTCGAGCAGTGATCGACTCTTGCCTTAGGAGAAGACCCCAACCTACTTCAATACCCAGAATAGCGGAGTAGCAAATTTTTTCTTTTTTTTTTTTTCTATTTTTTTGCAGAATGCAACAATTCAAACAATTTTTATTTTTTTTCTCAAGTGATTCAAATCATCCATCAACCAAACAAACCACATATTCAACTTAATAAGCTCATAATCTCACAAGGTTTAAATCAATGTACTAAGTACACAAATTTGATGAAAAAATCAGCTTCTTAAGATAACCATCAACTAGCTTGATCAAAAATTGCAAAAAACAATTTAAAAATAAAATTTGAGAATTGCATAAAGACTAATAAATTACTAACTTAACACTTAGGCTAAGCATTCAAAAACCAAAAAGGTGAAATCATCTTACAATTCAGATCGATGCTCAAAAGTATGAATAAAAAAAATTTAATTCAAAAATTTTGAAAACAGAAAATTAGGGCTTAAGCTACCTACTCCCCCACACTTAAATCAAACATTGTCCTCAATGCTTACAATAAAAACACAAATAGAGAAAAGAAAATGTACCACCCTGAAAGATGATTTCACTGTGATTCATAGCCCAGAATTTGACTTCAGCTTGCTGTCCCATATGGTTCGGTTCACCTCTAGCTTGAAAGAGATATTGCCTGACCAAGAAAATTAGTTGTGAGAATAAAGAAACCTGAAAAATAAAAGTTGGAAAATAAAAAATAAAACATATAAGAAGAAAGAAATAAAAAATCCTATTTGTTCATGGCACAAAACCACACTTGGGTTGCCTCCCAAAAGCGCCATTTCTTTATTTTGTTTGGCTAAACAGTCCCTGCTTGCATCAATCAGGGTGCTTTGAGAACCTCTCATGAAAAAGTTTCAACTTATGCATCTTAGTGTTAAACACTTTATCTGTTTTCAAACTTTTAAGCTCAACTGCACCATAAGTAGAAATATCAGTAATAACAAATGGTCCAATCTAATTAAGCTCAGATTTACCAGAAAACACTTTTCATCTTTTTCTGTGTTTGTGAAACACCTTTTCTCTAAACACAAATGACATCTCATGTTCTTGCTACAACTTGACATTTTCTTTCTTACATTTTTGTGCCAACTTTGCTTGGTTTCCAAACTTTGTTCCTGATTCATTCTGTACCAAAGTATCAATTTTTTCAACAACAGAAACAGAATTATCATTGTCAGTTTCCTTCAATGTGTCAAAAATATTGAAATGTGCAATTTTTTCATTAAATTTCATTATGAGAGTACCAGTATCTACATCAATCTTGGTCTTGGATGTCTTTAAAAATTGTCTTCCTAACAAAATAGGAGTAGTTATGCCACTATTCCCCATATCAAGCACATAAAAATCAACAAGAAAAATTAAATCATTTACTTGCACAAAAATATCCTCAACCATGCCCCTAGGATAGGCATTCGATTTATCAGCTAATTGCATCACAACACTAGTTTCATTCAAAGGTCCAAGTTTCAAAGAAGCATATATTGGATATGACATGACATTAATTGAGGCTCTCAAATCTAACATAGCTTTTTCCACCTTAAAATTGCCTATTACACATGGTATAGTAAACATACTAAGGCCCTTACACTTCTGAGGCAACTTTCTTTGGATTATTGCTGACACATTCTCCCCAACTTTGATTGTCTCATCAACCTTCAGCTTCTTCTCATTGGTGCACAACTCCTTTAGAAACTTGGCATACTGCGACACCTGCTTGATTGCATCTAGCAAGGGTATGTTGATTTCGACCTTCCTAAAAGTTTCAAGAATTTCCCGCTCGGTCTCATCTTTCTTTGATTTAGCCAACCTGCCAGGAAAATGAGGTGGGATCAGAATTGTTGATTTTGGAAAAATTGGGTTGTTGCTTACCTCCTCAGTTGGTGCATCAGATGTTGATGGTTTTAGGCTATCTTGTTCCTTTTTAAGTGCTACCATTTTTGTTGTGGTGGTTAGCACCCCTTTGCCACTTTGAAGGGTCACGGCATTAATATGCTCTCTTGGGTTGATTTCAGCTTGAGATGGTAGCCTCCCTTTTTCAGCTTCAATTTTGTTCAATGAGGCTGCCAGTTATGAAATTTGGTTCCCCGAGTCTTTAATGCTAGTCCTTGTTTCCTGTTGAAACATTTGAGTGTTAGTGGCTAAAGCTTTCACAATATCTTCTAAAGCCATACCTGAATTTGGTGCTTGGTTATGTGATGGAGGAGCTGGTTTGTTGTAACCTGTAGATGGATACAGTGGCTGATTGTTTGGCTGCCTATATCTCAGATTCGGGTGGTCTCTCCAACCAGGGTTGTATTGATTGGCATAGGGGTCATACATTCTTGGTTGGTTAATAACCCACTTATCGCATTCACTTGAGGTGTTGTATCCTCTTGCAACTATGGGCACGAGTTAGTAAAGTGTCCTTGAATAGAGAAAAAGTCACAAACTCTAGAATTTTAGACCTATCCCAAGGCAACTTGTCTAACAAGAAAGGTTAGTTCAGAAAGTTAAGCTTCAATATTCGAAGTTCTACCTATTTACTACAAGTGCTCCTCCACTTGCAGCTCTAACTTACATCGATCCATGAATAGTAGCCCTTCGTAGAAGTACTGCAGCAACAGTTGATCAGAAATCTGGTGATGTGGGTAGCTTGCACATAGCTGGTTTAACCTCTCCCAGTACTCATATAGGCTTTCTCAGCTATATTGACGAATCCCACTGATTCCCTCCCGAATTGTCCCAGCCCTTGAAGTTGGAAAGAATTTCTTCAAAAATTTTCTCTTCAAGTCATTCCAGGTTCTGATTGAACCAGAGGGAAGGTAGTACAGCCAGTCTTTAGTTTTGTTAGCCAATGAGAACCGGAAGACTCTCAGTTTAATCTGTTTTTCTGTAACTCCTTGTGGTTTCATGGTCGAGAAGACTACATGAAATTCCTTCAAGTGTTGTGTGGGGGTCCTCACATGCAAGACCACGAAAAGTAGGCAACAAATGAATTAATCTAGATTTTAATTCAAATGCTACCTCAATATCAAGAAAATTGATGCACAAGGGTTGCTGGACAACGTTGGCAATTGCCAACGCCCTTAGTGTTCTTTGGGTTGCCATCTCTATATTAACAACTGGTTCTTCTTCACTTTCTGAGTTGCTATTTGCAGATGTCGAAGCTGAAAAATTGACTGCTTGCGTTTTCGCTTTCTTGTTTGCCTTTGTTGTCTTCTCAATCTCTGGATCAAACACTAATTCACCTGTATGACAAGATCTGGGTATACGTTAGTTGACTGAGAAAGAAAGAAAAGAAATAAAATAAATAAATAAATGAAAAGGAAACTTTAACAGGAAAAAGAAATCTCCCCGACTACAACGCCAAATTTTTGGTCAATCGTCGAAACTGCCAAAAATAATTCTGGTATCCCTAACAACTCAGAATAAATAAATTTGTAGTCTATCAATGAAAACCAGGTCGAATCCCAAAGGAAATTTTTTTACTGAAAGCTTCCTATCAAAAAACTGAAATAAAAGATTGGGAGTTTTCTTGAAATGAATGCTGAAATAAATTAACGGTAGAATTAAAATGAAATTAACTAATACTAAAAATGCTCAGTTCAAGGTTGATTATCCATTCCAATCATGCAGTTAATCATCGAAAGAAAATATTTCTTCAATCCAAGTAAATAAACAGGACTCTCTTTAAAGCTAAAAAGAACCCTAAGAATTCAACAATAAAATTTATCCGAAAAAGCTTCAGATTAATTTCTTAATTTTGAGTAACAAGATATTGAAAAACAATTTCTAATTATCTCAAAATTAGCATTAAGATCAATGAACAAAAGTTTATTCCAGGCAATAATCCAAAAGCTTAAACAATTTAACCTGTCTTACTTCTCCATATGAATTAACCAGAAATAAAAGTAATCTCCAATCAATTCACTTGCTTCTAATTGAATTCTTCACCTAAGCTATTGAAAGAAAATCAAGCAAATTTGCAATCCCATAACCAGTCCAACAAGCGAGAACAGGAAAATTAATTGCAATAAATCTGAACAACAAAGAAGTAAATACTTGAATTTAAAGAAAGTTTAAGCAAGAAAAATCAATCCTCATAACCAATGTTAGTGATGGAAATTGTCCTTAGAACTGAACTAGAAAATTACTCAGCCATGATCGGAAGAGAAACAAAGAACAATTGAAAAAAAAAACACTAAAAAATGAAAAAAAAAATGCGCCCGAGGGTCTGGCAGCAGCGCTTTTATACCAAAAGACCAAAAACCTATAGCTAAACTCATAAGAACTTGCTAAACTTTTTATATTGTTACAAAAATACCCCAAACAAATAAAAGAATTCAAAATAACTATAAGGTTTCAAAGTTGTCAGCCAAGCAATGCTCCAGAACAGCAACAGAAACTTCAAGCTGATATTCGATCTTGATGCAGCCATTATTTCTCAAAACTCAAACCATAAAAGTTGTATATCGATTTCTTAGCTTCGAAACGACACCTGAATCGCGTAAAACAAACATCTACAGCCAAAGATATAACCAAAATACCACAACTGCTTTTGAACCGGCGGTGACTCATAAATCGTGACTTTGAAGCTGAATTTGACCCTCGTAACGTGCAAACTGGGTTTTATGGTCTAAATGTGATTTGTATCTCCAGATGTTGGATTTCTAATGAATCAAGAATTACTTCATTCCAATATCTGTAGCTCAAGATATGATTTTTCTACCAGAACATCACCAATCTTTCAACATCCTAAAAGAGCAAAACCAAATTAAAACTTGTAAAATGGCAATCAAATCCACTTTCAATCAATTGAGTCCAAATATGTTCTATGCTACAAAACATACTCAAAATAGATCTTTAAGGTTTAAAATATATTAAAATATACTAAATATGAGAGAAATAATAATAATAAATATAAGCTTATCAAATTCCCCCACACTTAGCTTTTGCTCGTGCCCGGGCAAAACTCAAAATAGAAACATACTTTTGAGCTAAACTGAGTAAGATAATTTCACATCCAAGGGTCTTGAAAAACTTAAAAAAATAATTAAGTACGCTATATACTCAGCAATAGCAACTCAAAACTAAATAAGTCATCGAAAACAATTTATTCTCAAGCTAGCAATAATCACCATTGAAAATCTAACAAAAACATCAAACATTTGCACCAAGTAAAAAGAACAAACCATGTAGTTAAGAACTTAAAAAGCACAACCGGTCTTAATACAAACCCATGGAAAATAAGAAATCAGTTGAGAATTTACTTTTTTTTTTTTCTATTTGACTTGATTTCTTCACTTGTTTTTTTCTTGTTTTGTCTTTTTCTTGTGTTCCACTGTTTAGCGAGTGTATAATAGGGGCTCTACCATACCGAAGCTACTAACTTGACACAATTCCAAAGTGGTCTTTGCCATACTCATGTTCCTAGTACCTTTTTTAGCAGTGATCGACTCTTGCCTTAGGAGAAGACCTCTACCTACTTCAATACCCAGAACAGCGGAGTAGCAAATTTTCTTTTTTTTCAGCAGAATGCAACAAGTCAAACAATTTTTATTTTTTTCTCAAGTGATTCAAATCACCCATCAACCGAACAAACCACATATTCAACTTAATAAGGTCATAATCTTACAAGGTTTAAATCAATGTACTAAGTACACAAATTTGATGAAAAAATCAGCTTCTTAAGATAACCATCAACTAGCTTGATCAAAAATTCCAAAAACAATTTAAAAATAAAATTTGAGAGTTGCATAAAGATTAATAAATTACTAACTCAACACTCAAGCTAAGCATTCAAGAACCAAAAAGGTGAAATCATCTAACAATTAAGATCGATGCTCAAAAGTATGAATAAAAAAATTAGTTCAAAAATTTTGAAAACAGAAAATTATGTCTCAAGCTATCCACTCCCCCACACTTAAATCAAACATTGTCCTCAATGTTTACAATAAAAGCACAGATGGGGAAAAGAAAAGGTACCGCCCTGAAAGGTGATTTCACAATGATCTATAACTCAAAATTTGACCTCAGCTTGCTTCCCCATATGGTTTAGTTCACCTCCAGCTTGAAAGAGATATTGCCTGACCAAGAAAATCAGTTGTGAAAATAAAGAAACCTAAGAAATAAAAGCTGAAAATAAAGAATAAAACATAAAAGAAAGAAAGAAAGAAAAAATCCTAATTGTTTATGGTACAAAACCACGCTTGGGTTGCCTTCAAAAAGCACCTTTCTTTATGGTCTTTGGCTAGACAGTCCCTTCCGGCATCAATCAGGGTGCTTTGAGAACCCCTCATGAAAAGGCTTCAACTTATGCATCTACAGCTAAAGATATGTCCAAAATACCGCAACTACTTCTGAACCGGCGATGACTCGTAAATCGTGAATTTGAAGCTGAATTTGACCCTCTTAACGTCCAAACTAGGTTTCATGATCTGAATGTGATTTAGAGCTCTAGATGTTAGCTTTCTAATGAATCAAGAATCACTTCATTCCAATATTTGTAGCTCAAGATATGATTTTTCTACGGGAAGATCACCAATCTATCAACATCCTGAAAGAGCACAACCAAATTAAAACTTGTAAAATGGCAAATCAAATCCACTTTCAATTAATTGAGTCCAGATATGTTTTATGCTACAAAACATACTCAAAATATATCTTTAGGGTTCAAAATATGTTAAAATATACAAAATATGAGAGAAATAATAATAATAAATATAAGCTTATCAGAATGTTTCCATTTCATTCTACATAAGTAGTGAATGGTTATATTCCAAAATGGTTGTAAATGTTTCCATTTAAAAATGGTTATGAATCCTTCAATTCCATTATAAACAAGTTGTGAATGTTTCCACTCCATTCCTAACAAGTTATAAGAGTTTTCATTCTATTCTAAGCAAGCTGTTAACATTTCTATTCCATGCTAGTTATAAATGTTTTTCTTCGAAACTAGTTGTGAATGTTTCAATTCCATTGTAAAGAAGTCAGAATGTTTCAATTCAAAACAAGTTGTTAATGTTTCCATTCCATTCTAAAAAAGTTGTGAATATTTCTATTTTAAACTAGTTGTGAATGTTTCTATTCTAAACTAATTATGAATGATTATATTCTGAACTATTTTTTAATGTTTCTATTCGAAACAAGTTATGAATGTTTCTATACCAAAATAGTTATGAAAGTTTGTATTCCATTCTAAGTAAGTTGTGAGTGTTTCTATTCCAAAAAAGTTGTGAATGTTTTGGTTACAATCTAAACAATTTGTGATCATTTCTTATACAAACTAGTCATGAAAGGTTTCATTTCATTTGAAACAAGTTGTGAATGTTTCTCTTTGAAACTAGTTATGAATGCTTCCATTCCATTCCAAACAAGTTTTGAGTGTTTTGATTCTATTCTAAACAAGTTGTGAATGTTTCTATTCGATTCCAAAACTAGTTGCGAATGTTTCAATTTCATTCTAAACAAGTTATGAATGACTATATTTCATACTCGTTGCGAAAGTTTTTATTTAAAACTAATTTTGAATGTTTCCAATCCATTCTAAATAGGTTATGAATGTTTCCATTGCATTCTTAACAAGTGGTGAATGTTTCTATTCCGAACTAGTTGTGAATTCTCTATTCCATTCTAAACATGTAGTGAATGTTTCTATTCCAAACAAGTTATGAAAGATTTTATTCCAAACCAGTTATGAGTGTTTCTATTCCACTCCAAACAAGTTGTGAATCTCTCCATTCCATTATTAGCAAGTTATGCATGCTTCTACTCTAAACAAATTGTAAATGTTTCTATTCCAAAAAAGTTCTGAATGTGTTCATTCCATTATTAACAATTATGAATATTGCTATTCAAAACAAGTTGTGAATGCTTCTATTCCAAACTAGTTGTTAACATTTCCATTCCATTCTAATAACATTGTGAATCTTTCTATTCTATACTTGTTGTGAATGTTTCTACTGCAAACTAGTTGTCTATGTTTCCATTCCATTCTAAACAAGTTTTGAATGTTTCAATTCTAAACAAGTTGTTATTGTTTTCATTCGACACTAGTTGTGAATGTTTGCATTCCATTCTAAATAAGTTACAAAAGTTTCTATTCCAAACAAGTTGTCAATGTTTCTATTCCAAACTAGTTGTGAATGTTTTCATTCCATTCTAAACAACTTGGGAATATTTCCATTATATTCTAAACAGGTTATGAATGTTTCTATTTTAAACTGGTTGCCAATGTTTCCATTCCATTCTAAACTAGTTGTGAATGTTTCCTTTCCAAACAAGTTCTGAATGTTTCAATTCCAAACTAGTTATGAATGTTTCCATTCCTTTCTAAACAGGTTGTGAATGTTTGTATTCATAACTTGTTGTGAGCCTTTCCATTCCATTCCAAACAACTTGTGATTGTTTCTATTCTAAACTAGTTGTCAATGTTTCTGTTCCAAACTAGTTGTAATTGTTTCCATTCCATTCTAAACAAGTTGTGAAAGTTTCTATTCTTGCAGATTGTGAATGTTTCCACTCCATTCTAAACAAGTTGTGAATATTTCTATTCTTAGCTAGTTGTTAATGTTTCTACACTAAACTAGTTGTGAATGTTTCAATTTCATTCTAAACTAGATTTAAAGTTTTTCACTGCATTGCAAACAAGCTGTTAGTGTTTTTATTCGAAACTAGTTGTGAATATTTTTATTCCAAATGAGTTATAATGGTTTCCAGTCCATACTAAGCATGTTTTGAATGTTTCTATTCTAAATGAGTTGAGAATGTTTCCATTCCATTCTATATAGGTTGTGAATGTTTCTATTCTAAACTAGTTGTGAATGTTTCTATTCCAAACTACTAGTTAACATTTCCATTCCATTCTGAACAAGTTGTGAATGTTTCTATCGCAAACTAGTTGTGAGTGTTTCTATTCCTTTCTAAATGACTTGTGAATCTTTTAATTCCAATCTAGTGTGAATGCTTATATTCCAAATTTGTTATAAATTATTCAAATCTAATATACTTGTGATTGTTTCTATTTGAAACTCATTGTGAATGATTCCATTCCATTTCTAACAAGTTGTGATTGATTATGTTCTAAACAAGTTGTGCATGTTTCTGTTCCAAACTAGTTGTGAATGTTTTTATTCTATTCTAAGCATGTTCTGAATGTTTCCTTTCCAAAATAGTTATGAATGTTTCTATTCCAAACTAGTTGTGAAAGTTTCCATTCCATTCTGAACTAGTTTTTGTTGTTTTTATTCCAAACTGGCAGCAAATGTTGTTGGGTTTTGGGAGCCAAACAGCGCAGCGGAATTTAACCGAAACCCTCCAGGATCCAAGTGAAACGGGGTAAACCGGGTGTTTCAAAATTTTCATACCTAATTTTTGGTTGAGATCTCTCACTCAACTGTAGAGTCGAATCACAAAACTTGAACAGTTGACATGTTCAAGCTCTCTATGGTATCCACACGAGCTTCTCAGGATCACCACGCTTCCACCGCGTCCCGGTAGATGTGTTTCTCTTGTGCTCGCAATGCTAGCTTGTGTCATCCAAGGAATTGCAAGAGAAGAGTGTGGCTATCATTTTGGGATGTTAGGGCAAGGAGACCTGCGAATTTCTCACTAGAAGTTGTATTTATAGTGAGACTCAACTTTTAGGCCTAATGGGTTTCAAAGCCCTAATCCAATTAGGCTTTAATTTCGGGCTTAATAATGGCTTAACTATTAGGCCCATTATTAATACGAAATTATTGTGAAACCAAAACCCAAATTATTACCCCTGCACTCTAATGATCCAAATAGCTCTATGTGTGCGACCCAATAGGCTATTACCACGTTGGCAATGATCATAAATCATATTTATGATCGTAAGCAATGAGCGGTGTCTAGCAATACATCATTGCTACCCAAGTGACAAGATTGTCGATGATGCAACTAAACCTTTATGATCATCCCCGATATATGCCATTGTCCCTTTGTCCAAGATATCAAGACTAAGCACGAGACATGGAATGTGTCACTCTCGTATAGCCCAATCTTTGGTTTCTTGATTACTGAGTAGACCAACTTAAACTGATGACATTGATATCGTATATCAACTCATCCGAGTATGGCCATGCATTTTTCTATGTCTCATTCTATCAAGGGGCCTAAAGATATCACTCCCGTTACATACGAGGGACAAATCCTATCTTAATCATACAAATCCCTCCACATGATATGTGACATACCCAATGACCTCCTTCAAGTACACTCAGTTACGAACAACAAAGGAAACTATCAAAGTATGTGACTCACATGTAGGGAACCTTGATGATCTTAGGTCGAAGGACTACACATACCATGATCACTATGAGAATCACTTATGACACTCATATAACGATCCATGAAGTGTTCTCATAGTGGGTCGGTCTAGTACACAAGTTCTCCAACTTGTACCCATATGTAGACTACATATCTCATATTAGTCTCCACATATGCTAGTCGTTATGTATTATTGCAACCTGCTCCACAATAATACTAGACTAGGGACGTTTAAGAATATCATTATTCTAGGGTTACAATTATGTTTATTACATTACGCAGAAACAAAACAACAAACATAATTGTTGGATTAATGCCTTAATAAAATATCAAGACTTAATGTGCAAAAATACAATCATCTCATGATTGGCTTTTGGGCAAAACACTAACAATCTCCCACTTTCACTAAAGCCAATCATCCATGTATCTAATACCGATGGACCTAGAATGGCTATCATGCTTTTGCTGCATAAGGGGCTTTGTCAGCGGATCAGCAATGTTGCTATCTGTCGAAGTCCTACATATCCATACATCACCCCTCTCGATGATCTCCCTGATAAGATGATAGCGTCGGAGTATGTGTTTGGATCGCTGGTGAGATCGAGGTTCCTTGGCTTGTGCGATTGCTCCATTGTTGTCACAATAGAGCTTTATCGAGTCGGCAATACTTGGAACCACTCCAAGTTCAGTGATGAACTTCTTGATCCAAACTGCCTCCTTCGCAGCATCAGAGGCGGCAATGTACTCAGATTCTGTTGTAGAGTCAGCTACTGTCTCTTGCTTTGAACTCTTCCAACTCACAGCACCACCACCAATACAAAACACATAACCAAATTGCGATCTAAAATCCTCCTTATCGGATTGGAAGCTTGCATCGGTGTAACCCCTTACAATGAGCTCATCTTCACCTCCAAATACCAAGAATGCATCCTTAGTCCTTCATAAGTACTTAAGGATGTTCTTAATAGCTGTCCAGTGTCTCTCACTAGGGTTCGATTGGTACCTACTCATCATGCTTAAAGCATATGAAACATCGGGACGAGTACATATCATGGCATACATGATAGATCCAATTGCCGAGGCATATGGAATCTTACTCATCCGCTTTCTCTCCTTAGGTGTACTCGGACACTGAGATCTAGAAAGAGTTATACCATGTGACATGGGCAAGAATCCTTTCTTAGAATCTTGCATGCTAAACCTCTTTAGCACCTTGTCAATGAATGTACTTTGACTTAGGCCAAGATGCTTTCTAGATCTATCTCTATAGATCCTGATGCCTAACACATAGGCTGCTTCACCTAAGTCCTTTATAGAGAAACATTTCCCTAGCCAAGTCTTCACAGACTGTAGCTCAGGAATGTCATTCCCGATGAGTAGTACGTCATCTACATACAACACCAAGAAGACAATAGCGCTCCCACTAACCTTCTTGTAGACACAAGGTTCATCTTCATTTTTGATAAAACCAAACTCTTTGATTGCTTCATCAAAATGAAGATTCCAACGTCGAGAAGCTTGCTTCAGTCCATAAATGGACCTCTGCAACTTGCACACTTTATTGGCATTCTCAGGAGTGACAAAACCCTCAGGTTGTGTCATGTACACATCCTCAAGCAGCTTTCCATTTGGGAATGCAGTTTTGACATCCATTTGCCATATCTCATAATCATAGTGTGTAGCAATACCAACCAAAATTCGGATGGATTTAAGCATAGCAACTGGTGAAAAAGTTTCATCATTGTCAATACCATGAGTTTGCTTGAAACCATTTGCAACCAATCATCCCTTAAAGGTAATCACACTACCATCCATGTCGGTTTTCTTCTTGATAACCCATTTGCACCCTATGTGTTACCACCTCACAAAATGGGAGAATTACAAGTGTGTCATAATGGCTAAAAACTGTTATATTGTGTAATTCTCACCATAGTGATTGAAGTGTGGGGGGTAAAAGGCATGATCAACACCTCCTTAAAAGTGTTCCAAGTTAGTAACTTGGCCCCCAAGAAAATCCTTAAGGATTGCTTGTTTGTCAAACAACCTATGGACTTTTTTTTAAGATTTTGGAAACTCGGGTACTCAATTGTAAAACTCTCAAGAAAGAGATTTGGAGAGTTATGAGAAGGATATGAATTGCATGAAAGTGCTATTGGAGTACCAAATTGCTCATGGAAGATAACTAAAGACAAAGAAAACAAAAAAAGGCATAGAGGACCTAAGTGTCCTAATGTAAGCCTTATGATGTGTATGTTTTTGACTTAAGTCAAATTGAGCAATTTGGAGTTTTCCCACCATGGGGGAGGCAGCCAAGGCTTGATATTTAGTCAACAATGGTGGGCACATGTGTACCAATGAGTTTAAGACAAAGAGACCATAATTAATGAGAAGGAAAATGACATAAAGCAAGGTTACGCTTGTTAAGTGTCTTTTGTGCCCTTAAGCTCATTTAAGGCCATTTAAGTGACCAAATCAATTATCCCACTCAAGGGATGGCTGGCCAAACCATGCCAAGAAAGTCAAATGTGGGCCAAGAAATTAAGACTAAGAAACCATGGTCTTGTAGCAAGGAAAATGACATAAAGCTTAATTAAGGCTATTAAGTTTGTTTTGTGCACTAAAGTGTTTATAAGTGGTTATCTTTGTCTTTATCTCCCACATTTGGTCTCTTCCAGCAGAAAAAAAGTAGCATCTCCACCCGTACACTTCTTCCATAGCCGCCATACCTCCAAGATTAAAATTGAAGGCAAAAGAAAGCAAGAAAGGGCAATTGGAAGATTTGTGGTGCTAAGACTTGGGTGCACCTAGGATCAAGCTCCAATTTCAGCAAACACTCAAGGTAAGGGTTCTCTTGCTCTCATGGACTATTTTCTAAAATTTTTAAACATCCATGGAGCTTTGGCTAAGTTTGGAAGAAAGCCATGAGCTTGATGAACCAATCTTAGTGAGGGGAGTGCACTTATTGAAGGTTTTGTGACCTAGTGTGAAGTGCATGAAGATTGTAGTGAAATAAGAGTTTCTAAAGTTTCCTGGATTGTTTACTGTACTTTCAAACATCCATGGAGCTAGGGCTAACCTTGGAAGAGAGCCATGAGCTTGATGAACCAAGCTTAGTGAGGAGAGTGCACTTATTGAAGGTTTTGTGACCTAGTGTGAAGTGCAAGAAGATGGCAGTGAAATAAGAGTTTTCTAAAGTTTCCTGGATTGTTTACTATTTTTCCAAACATCCATGAAGCTAAGACCATGCTTGGAAGAGAGCAAAAAGCTCTAGGAACCAAGTATGGGTTAAGAGGAAAGAAGCATGGCAAGGTTTCGGCCTTAGTGTTACCATGCTAAAGATGGCAGCAAGAAAGAAGGGTTTCTAGAGCTCAAAGTTAGTACTAACTACTGTTAAAATCCTCCTAAGGCCAAGCATTAGCTTGAGGTGGGCTGCCATAGTGATTTATTTAAGTTTATTGCATGTTTTACGGAGTAACCTATGGTTATTGTTGTTCCTGCATTTCATGTGTTTGTTTGTTGTGAATGGCTGCTGCATTTGGTTGCTATATCTTGTATATATGCATTGTGGTTTTTGTGTTTTAGTGTCTTTGGATGCAGGTTTTAATGAGGATCACATTACCTTAAGAAACCAAGTGTTACCCTTACTAAGTTTCTCATTGAAACTTACTCCCCTCAATTCTGTCATTTCAGGTCCAGCAGAATGATCACATTCAAACTGAAATTTTTGGTTTGATTTTTCATCTTAAAGTTCAGGTACATGAGCCTTCATGTTTCTAGTTAATATCTGGAAATTTTAGTAATTTTAGGAGCACATTTGGTATTTTTAATGGTGGTACTTATTGTGTTGTGCAGCAGCTGTCCAGCATCCTGTTTTGGAGTCCATTGTGTCTCAGGCACTCCTGTAACCTAGGGTGCATATTTAGCTGAGTTAATACCATATTTTAGTGCATGTATGCATGTACATGTAGTGTATGTAAAATGAGACAAGTATGAGAACATTTGAGAAATGTTTCGGCTATGTAAGTGATGTGGTGTGAAGCTGATTAAGTGTGAATGATGGGCCGCTTACTTGTAAATTCTGTTTTGACCACATAAAGTTGTTAAAAGAAATGGAATGTAATTACTATGTGTAATGTACATATATGGGATAGCCTTGGAGGGCTTTCCCCTTGTGAATGAAGTATTTGCATGGTTTGCAAAAATTGTATGGGCAAAATGGTCCAAAAGTTGCCAGAATTTTGACCATGTACCTAAAGTCTAATATCTCCCTGTGTAGAATGAATATTGGTATGAAATTTTGACCACACCTAGAGAACATCTAGAGGTTGAACTGGAGTTTTGAATTTATGGATTTGGATCCTTGTAGCCAAGGATATGACGTTGTAAAATTGGCTGAGTTACTGTTTATTTGGTCAGAATTTTGTAACCAACTTCAAAAATCCATAACTTGGTCCATAGGTTGGCTATTGATGTAAAACAAAATTCCTTGGTTTGCTCTAAGTCTATTATTAATAATGGAGCAAATGAAACATGGGGATATGTGGCTAGAATGATACATTTTATTAGTGGAAGTTACAGGCGCAGTGGCTGGTCAGTAGAACTTAACAAGATTGCCTAATGTGTGGAAGCCAAAACTAAGACTTGTGCTAGTGTTTTCCTTCTTAGCTGCCATGGTGTGCATGAAATGTGAATATTTGTGTGATGGTTGGACCAATATGCATGTATTTACATAGTACCCAAGAGGGTCACTTGGGTATGCACACTAAGGGTAGTGTTCTGATGGCCTACAGAACATTACCAATCTTGGGAGTCTAAATGCACAGTTTTGGCACCATAACTGGACTATCCCGGCCAAGTACTCTCCACCTTGATCTGATCGAAGCACTTTGATACTCTTCCCGAGTTGATTCTCTACTTCATTCTTGAATTCTTTGAACTTTTCAAAGGATTCTGACTTGTGTCTCATGAGATACACATAGCCATATCTGCTAAAGTCATCAGTGAAAGTAATGAAGTATTGAAAACCTCCTCTAGCATGTGTAGACATAGGGCCACATACATCACTATGTATGAGTCCTAGTAAGTCATTAGCCCTTTCACTTTGCCCTATGAATGGGGCTTTGGTCATCTTGCCCAACAAACATGACTCACATGTCTCATATGATTCAAAATCAAATGAGTCCAAGAGTCCATCCTTATGGAGCTTGGATATGCGGGTCTCATTTATATGGCCCAAGCGACAGTGCCAGAGATAGGTCGGGTTTGAATCATTTAATCTGACCTTCTTGGTATTCACATTATAGATTGGATCTTCGAGGTCTAGAACATACAACCCATTGCTAAGTTGAGCACTACCATAAAAGATTTCATTCAAATAAATAGAACAACATTTGTCCTTTATTATAAATGAAAAACCTTTCTTGTCCAAACAAGAAACAGAAATCAAATTTCTACTAATAGTAGGCACAAAGTAGCAGTTGTCTAATTCTAAAACTAATCCACTAGGTAAAGTGAGAACATAAGTCCCTACGGCTAAGGCAGCAACCCTTGCTCCATTTCCAACACGTAGGTCCACTTCACCTCGGGCCAATCTTCTACTTCTACTTCTACTTAGATCCTGCACATTTGCACAAATGTGAGATCCACATCCAGTATCCAATACCCAAGATGAGGAAGTAGAAAAGTTAGCCTCTATAACAAAAATACCTGAAGTGGAAGTCTTACTTCCCTTTTCCTTAGCAAGTTCTTCAAGATAGAGCTTGCAGTTGCGCTTCCAGTGTCCAGGTTGCTTACTTACAATGGAAGCACTCCCCTTCCTTTGCCACACCACCCTTTGGTTTCAATGCAGCTGAAGAAGAATTAGCATTGGACTTTCCATTAGCTTTATCCTTCTTCTTGTTGGCTTTTCCTTTTCCCTTGCCCTTTTGAACCATCAAAATGGGCTTAGCCTTCTTAAGGTTTTGCTCAGCAGTTCTCAACATGTTGAGCAATTTAGGGAGGGACTTGTCAAGGTCATTCATGTTATAGTTCATGACAAACTGACTGTAGCTTTCAGGCAACGATTGCAAGACTACATCAATAGCCAACTCTTTCTGAAGAGCAAATCCCAAATTCTCAAGATTCTCAATGTACCCAATCATCTTGAGCACATGAGGACCCACGGGACTTCCCTCAGACATCTTGCACTGAAACAATGCCTTAGAGGTCTCAAACCTCTCATGCCTAGCTTGCTCTTGGAAAAGCATTTTGAGATGTTCGATCATATCGAACGCCCCCATGTTCTCATGTTGCTTCTGAAGCTCAGATTCCATGGTAATAAGCATGAGGCATGCAACATCCAAAGCATCATCAGAATGCCTCTTGTGAGCATCCCTTTCAGCTCTTGGAGCAGTGGCAGCAGGCTCATTCGGAATGGGCTGCTCTAGGACATAAGC
>SMDT01002450.1:0-36114 GCA_005392925.1 Aquilaria sinensis
GGAGTCGCCACCAATCGGTTTTCGCTCAGGTCGATTGGACACCTAAAAAATTGGTCTGCGAGAGTTTGGGGGTTTAGGAGTACGGTTACATTAAAATAACTATATTATAACGCCCAAAAATTGGTACCTTAGTTGATTTCAATTTGTGGGGTTTTGGCTTGCTTTTAAGTACAAATTCGATGTTAATTTTTCGAAATCATAAATATGTTAAAACTGAATTGAGTCGGATGTGGATTTTTAAATTAATATGATGCTCTTGTAAAATCTTTGGTAACTTAATTTGTATAATTTTGTAAATAATGGGTCTCAATGTTTCCGAACCATACGATTCTATCGAATCCCCCGTGACATGGAATTTGATAAAATTTTCAATTAAATAATGGTACTAACTTCATATCATAAATTCTGCCGAATTATTTGAATATGGATTTTTACTCTTTGTATTTAATTTTTATATCAATTAAAAGTTTTGTAATGGTTTCGCAAACACGTGGAATCCTGTCGGATCATCCGGATATTGGAAATTAATTTAATATGTTTTAATTTAATTATTGAATTAGTTAATTTTTACTTCTAATTCTTGATTTTTATTAAATTAATTATTAGTTTAATTACTAATTACTTTTTATGAAAATTTTTTACTGAAAATTATTTGAATTTTGATGTGTAATAATGTTAAAAAAAATTACATATACCATTTACTTATTTCAGTGTACTATTATTAATTTACATTTTTTTTTTCTTTTTCTATGTATGTATATTATGATTCTTTTCTTGTTTACTGATCTTTCCTATTTCTTTTTTTTGTTGGGGGGGGTGGTTGTTTTGAACATATTTTTTTTTAGGTCTATTACTGGACACTTGATTTAACCCAAAGGAACCAAAAACGTAATTATTTATTCTCTAATCATTAACGCATTTTACTTGATTTATTCTAAGAATAACACAGAAACCAACGAGTTCTATATCGGGTTCGAAAAACAAATAACTCTGAGGGATTGAGTTTCATAGTAATGGCGTTTAGGGTGGATAAACTAGATTTTAAAGTAATTATTTAATTTATAAGTCTAAAAATATACATCTAATTGATAAGTCTAAAATATTTAAAGAGAATTTAATTCTTTTCCATTTATTTTTTTTATTTTTTAATTCTTTTCCTTTTAATTATTATCTTTATTTGCGTATTTTTTTTTTTTAAATTTAAAATCAGCCTTCTGGCTAAGATTTTTATTTGTTCAACCTAAAGGGACCAAAAAGTTATATTTTTTTAAAATTTTTAAAAGAAATAATTAAAATAATATAAAAGTCTTAGTAATTTTCATATATTTCTTTTATATTCAAAAATAAAAAAAGGTTTTTGTATATTTGTTTATAAATATTTTTACTGGATAAATAAAAATCTTTTTTACTTTTCTTACCTAAAATAAAATTAATTTTTATTTTCTATATTCTTCGTTCTCCAAGTCATGAATCCTATCGGATCATTTGGATATGAAATTTAATTTAAATTCTATTTATTGTTAGTTATTTAATTAATTATTAAATTACTTTTTAAATCATATATTTCTAAATATTTCTAATATTTTATTATTGTTTTATAATTTACTTAATTTTTCTAAATTTTTTAAAAAAAATTATCTACAATCCATAAATTTTTAAATATATACTTTAAAAAAATTGATTTTTTTTTTTTTTAGTTCTTTTTTGGAATTTTCCCTTTTTACTTTTTTTTTTAAAAATATAATTCTTTAATAAAAGGAATAAAAAGTTAACTTTTTTGTTATCTTTAAAGAAATAATAAAAAACATGTGTTCCAAAATAATAAAGGATGGGGGCTTTGTTGTAAAAATAAAAATGGATTCTTGATTAGTCCTAAAACAAAAGTTAAAAAAACTTCTTCTTTTATTTTGTTATTATTTTAATTTTTTTATGGCTAAAAGTGAAATAAATGAAATAAGTTTAACCATCTAAATAAAATTTTCATAAAGTAAATAAAGGAAAATTAAAGGACAATAAATAAATAAGTAAATAAAATAGGGGGGTTTTGGCCATCCACTAAAAAAATTGGCCACACAAGGTTTTAAATAACATATGCAAATATTAAAAAAACAAATAAAAGAGCCACTTTAAAAAAATACAAGGAAAGTTTAAGGAACAATAAATTAATAAATACAGTTGGACGTTCTGGTCATCCCCTTAAAAATATAAGCGTATAGTAACCTTTCCATGAAAAATAAGAATATAATAATAATAATAATAATGTAAACTATTAACATAATAATAATAAAGTGAGTTTGTTAGTAACTCTAGCTTGTTAAGCATAATAATCATAATAATAACTAAAAGGTTCGTAAAGTTCTTAAAAAAAAAAAAAAAGTTAGTTTTGTTAATAGCATAATTCCTAATAATACAATTTAGTGAAGTTAGTCACGTTCGTTGTTTCATTTCATCCTACTACTCCCGTTAGTGCCGTAAAGTTAGTTGTTTCATCATTCATCCTCCTCACTAAAACGTTTAGTGCTAGTGCCGTTCGTTGTTCCTACTCCTCCGCCTCCTAATCATCCCCGTTACGTACACCCGTTCGTCAAGTTCGTGTCTACGTCGTACAATTAGGTTGTTCTATACATAATAAGGTTAGTACCTTATAAGGGAATAATAATAATACAAATCTAATATAAATATTAGGTTGTTAGTGGCTGCACAGATTTAAAAAAAAGGTTTAGTGACCAAAACGAATAAATATGAAAAGGTAAAGGACTAAAATGGAGTTTTATCTATAGAAACAAAATTTAGAATTTGTGAAACGGAAACAGAGGTTGTGCGACGGGCGAGAGAGGGGAAAACGGCGGACCAGGCGTGCAGGGAAGGCGGCGACGTGGCGAGGGCAAGGAGGAGGCAGCGACAACGGCGGAGGAGGAGGGAGAAGGAAGAAGACGGAGGCGGATGACGACGCGCGAAACGCGACGGCGAAGGCAGACGGCGGTGCGTCGGACGGCGAGGGGCGGAGCGACGGCGACAGCGGTGGCTGGGAAGTCTAGAGGAGACGGCGGTGGAGGAGGAAGAGACGGAAAAAACGGTGAACGGAGGGAGGACGGAAAACGAGAGATGGGAAACGGAAAAGATCAACAGAAAAAGGGAAAAGTTTCTGGAAGTAAGAAAAAAATGAACAGGGACCTAAACTATAATTCTCCCTTTTTTATTTTAAGCTCTAATCTTGATTTTTTCTTCTGATTCTTCACATATTTCCACCCCTATTTATAAGGGTGGAGGCCTGAATTCCTTAATTTAAAAATATTGAAATTAAATTAAAAACAGACTTATCTCTTAATTTGGTAAAATAACAGTTTCAGTCCTTTATGTCTCCTTGAATTTGGGGATGTTCCTGAAACTTCTAATTGAGACCATTTTATCTTTTTCCGTCAATTTGGTCCAAAACCGTCGGTCAGGGGGGGGCCTTGGGGTTTTTTTTTTGGCTGTGTTTTGGGGCTTTGTCCGCACCATTCCTTTTCAATGTGACAAACTACCAATTCTCCTTTCCACTTTCCGATCTTCTTTCAAAGTTTTCTAAAAAATTCTTATTTTGGTCACTGGTTTGATATATCTCAAACTTTTCATTTTTTGTCCATTTTTGACTTATAGAGTTTTCTTTTTTATTTCATACATATATAATATACACACATATATCATTTTTAGCTAAACCCCTATAAAACAAAATGTCTTTTAAAAACTAATTATCATACTTAATTTCTCTTTTTCAGATAAATATATTAAGTGTAATTATTTAATACTATAAATTTTTCTAATTAATTTTTTTTTTTTTACAATTTTAATTTTTGTGATATACCCACATTAGATATTAACTTAACAAAATTGTCCCCCATCCCCCCAAAACTATTTTGAATTTTTTATGTTTTTTTATTTTATTTTTGTCACTAAGAAATTAAAAATTTTTTACTTTTATTTAATTTTTTTTTTTCACTTATTATTTTTTAAAATCTGTTCGGCTATTATAATCGAAATTGGGTGTCAACACCATTAAACAATCATTCAAAAATTCATCACCCATTTTATTCGACAACTTGCTCTTTATTAGCTTTATTGCTGAAAACGCCCGCTTCACTGTTGATTTTGCCACAGGTAAAATCAATGCTAGTTTCAAAAGAATGTATACTAGAGGATAAATAATATGCTTCTTTGTTTCCACCATTTTCTTTGAAAGGTCTCCAATCTCTTTCAAATTAATAAACCTGTCATCTCCATGCACATCTACAATATAATTCTCAAGTTGATATCTAAGTGCTACAAGTTCAACCGCAGGAAACTCCACTGGATAAAATTTAGCCATTCTCAACAACTTTTCCTCATCAAATGCATGAAAGGATTTAGATGGGTACAAACAAACAACACAAAGAAGTAATTTTGTATTGACTTCATTAAAACGACTTTTTCTAGCAACTTTAACAAGTGACATTACAATCTCTTGGTCTCTTTTTTTGTAAGGCCAAATTCAAATCATTTGTGAGCCCTAAGATCTTGACCATCAAGTGTAGGCAAAAGATAAAGTCAAATGTTCCCAATTACTCCAAAAGACAATGTGCTTTTGCTCTTTGATCTTGTAGCATGTCATCTCTTTCAATATCTTCAAGGACCTCAATAATTGAAGCATACATGATCTTGACATTCAAGAGTGAACCATAATGAGATCCCCAATGAGTATCATCGGCCTTTTTAATACTTCTTTCTTGATTTAAACCACAACTAGTTTCAAGGTCATGATTAGTCAATGATTCCAAAACTTTCTGTGCTTGCTTCTCTCTAAGCTTATCTTGTTGTTTACAAGAAGCTCTAATCATATTCAACAATCAAGAAATCAAATCAAAGAAATCATTAATAGCGGAATGGTTTTTTGTGAGAAACACAAGTGCCAATGGTAACTGTTGAGCAAAACAGTAACTGTAGTAGGTAGACTGGTTTTCTTTCATAATCAAAATTTTTAAACCATTAAACTCACCTCACATGTTACTAGCTCCATCATATCCTTGACCTCAAATTCTAGATAGACTTAGTCCATGTTCTAAAAGCATAGAGTCAATGGTAGCCTTAAATGTCACAGCTGAAGTATCAGTTACATGCTTCATACCAATAAATCTCTTTATATCAAGTCATTCACTATTCACATATCACAAAACCATAGCCATTTGCTTTTTATAAGGCACATTATGAGATTCATTCACTAAAATTCCAAAAAAAATCATCTCCAAGATCTTTAATAATGTCCTTAACAATTTCCGTTGCGATAGCATGCACAATTTCTTTTTGAATTGAAAGAGCAACCATTTGTAAATTCTTTAGAGCATTCTTCAATGCAACACTACCCACCTGTTCATTTCGCTCTACATAACAATGTAAGAGTTCAAGCAAGTTTCATTTATTACTCGAATCATCATGCTCATCATGACCACGAAAAGCCAATCCTTGTCGGAGGAAAAATCTAACACAATCAATTGATGCATTTAACCAAATTCGATACTGATTCTTAGCCAAATTTGTCTACTTATCAAAAGCAGAAATAATGGATTAAGACAGCTTCATCAAATTTTAACACTTTTGAACTGCCAGATTGTGTGCACTTCCAGCATCATGCTCATCCAAACGTGTTTTCTTGTTCCGAGCCTTAAACCCACCACTTACAAAAGAATCATATCCACCTTGACTTTTGATTTCAGGGTTAAATATGTAGCAACATAAGCAAAATGCTACTTCCTCTTTTATACTATATTCCAACCAATATTTGTAGTTATCAAATCAAACAGAGTTTAATCGATATGTTCTACCTCCAATAATCTTTTCTTGAAAGGTATGATGTCAAGGTTGACAAGGGCCTTTTTGAAGATATGGCTTTCTAACTTCATCTCTTGCAATTGGATGAAAACCTTCAATTTTTTGTCGTTCTCCTGGATCAGCTGAAAGGGTATTTAAATCAATTTTTCTATACTTTGACAGGCTTTGCTCTTTGTTTTCAAAAGTAGACTTATCACCACTTGACATTTCTTGAGTTTGTGATTCACCATTCACTGAACTTGATGTTCCAGCAATATAAGTTGAGGATTTCGGAGCCCCTTGCTTGCTTTTTAAAGTATCTTAATATAACTGAAAAATAAAACAACCACTCAAGTTTCTTTCCCACTTAAACAATTTTTGTAACAATTGAAAATTCACTGTTTATATACGTATACATACGAGAATAAGAACAAGTAAAAAAAATTCAATAAAAATAAAAATAAAAGAATAAAAAACAAGACAAAACATGATAATTGGCTAACCAAATAAAGAAAAATAAAAATCTAGATTGAATGTTTGTTTATTTGTATTGTTTGGCATATTGCTGGAACGCTGGAGCTTGAAGGTGACGGCGCAATTGGAATTAGAGACTAAGAAAGGCGGCGCAGAGAAGAAAGTTTTTGTTTCTTAAAAGGGCCTAAATTCCTATTTAACTCCTAAACTTATTTTGTTTTACCATTTGAGCCTATGACTTTATATTGTGCTGAAATTGTACTTAAAGTTATTTGGTATATTTGAAGAGAAATAAGTGAGCTAATAAAATATTTGGTACCTAACAGAAAAAAATATGGAAGTTTAGTACTTGAGATAGGGCTTTGACCAATGAAGATTTGTCTTTTCTAGGCAAAATAATCTATTTTTTAATTTTTTTATCCCAAAATATGACATAAAGGGTAAGGGTTCAATTAAAAAATTATATATCATTTATTAATATTTTTTTAAAGAAGGGGTCCATGGAACCCCATATTTAATAAGTGCGTCCGCCTCTCCGATGGCTCTGGTTTCTTTGTTGAGAGATATCTCAACTAGGTCAATTATTCGTTCATGAAAAAATGGTGTGGATGATAAACTGGCTTTGTCTGTTGATGTTGTCTCTCTTGCCCTAATTTTACTTGACAAATTTGGCAATAGGCTAATTACTATTTGGCCATTGGGTAAATTAATTTTCCCTTTTGTATTAAAAAATTATACATTTTGCTCCTCAATGTGACATTTTTTTCCTAAGATTAACTTTTTAAATTCTAGAATGTCTAATGTTAATTTTTTAAATTCTAATTCAAATTGTATAATTACATATCCCCTAATAAATTTTACTATTTAATACTCATTCAATTCCACATTCTTTAAAATATTTGCTATTTTTGGCAATCCCAAAATTTTTTGTACCAATTTGATATTTTTTATATTAAATTTACCATACTATCCTCATTTTCCATTCTTAATTCAAAATTACAATATGGTCATTATAATTTCTAATTTTTTTTATTTTTTTAAAAATTTTTAAATTGGTCCCAAAACTTCAATACAATTTTAAAGTAAGTTCACAATATTTAAAAATGACATTTTAATCACTTGTATTTGTTGGGGGTGAAATTAAAAAAAGTAACAAACTTTATCACACACTAATCTCCACACCAAATACAAATGTATTGAAGAACTTAGGATGAATAAAGTAATAATTTGATAATTGGTTATAAGTTCAAATTATCAATTTTTCATCAATCTAAATGTCAAATAGTTTTTTTTTCCACATTTTAGGGGCAAAGTATAGCTTTTGAACAAGAAAGGGGCAAAGAGTAATTCATCTAATTCCAAGTGTCAAACTGTAACTAGCCTAGTTTTAATCTTAGTTTTAGATAATTTGAAAGCCTACTTAAACTCTACTTCATTTTTGTGATAAATAGAACAATTTTATCATTACTTAAACGCACATGAAATAACTAATCGGTAAACTTCACGATGAGTCACTTAACTTATTTTATGTTATAAATAAGTATCTGACCTTAAGGTTGTCTATTGAAATACTTTATTTCTTATTGCGTGTGGCATATGCATATTTACACATACTTTCTATATGCTTTTCCTTGATAATTGTTTATCTTTCGATATGTTTTTTTTAATGTAGGAATTGGTGCTTAATTGCTTTATATTTCATTTTCAAGTATTATTTTAGCTCTTTTATGGTTAGGAAGGATTTTAAAGAGTTTTGGAGTTGAATTGTAAGATTTCATAGAAATTATAGTTTGTGCACCTATTCTGTCATTTTTACAGCATCAAACATGCTCATATACGAGGGAAACACTTCCGTGTTGTCTACCACGTGAATTAGACTATATCATTAATTGTTTTGTGACTTTCTGTTCTAGATACGAGGCACGACTTTGAACACAGCCATGTCTATAACTATGTTAGCATGTTGTTAGGGTTTTCTCGAATTATTTTTTATGTGTCGATGAAGAATAGGGAGAGGAGGCCAATACTCAGAAAATAAAGATTAGGGTCATAGGAGAAGGCTACCGAAGACAATTCAAATAATCAACACCAATTAGTTCACCCCAGAGCAAAGATTTCTTGAAGAAGAAGATTTCCAAAGATGGAGTCTTCTATTCTTAGTTTTCTTTTGTTTCTGTTGTGTTTCTTTATCAGCATAATAGACTAATTTCTCCACTCATGCTTAAAGTAGATGGACCTAGGATGATTTTGTTTTTATGACTAATTTTGGTTTAATATAATTATGGTATTCTTACGATATATCCAATGTACTCTGATGCATTGATTAATAGTAGCCAGCTTATTAATTTGATGTTTAATGACAAGTATATGTAGGGAGTTATTGGTATGTTTGTTATGAATTACCATTGGGTAGAAGGGATAATGTTGTAGTTGTGAGTACTAGACAGGCATCAATACCTTTAGACTAAGGTAAAACTTATTAGTGAGACTCTAAACTAGCAATGTATCCTTAGGGAGCTCAGTTTAGGACTAAACACCTAATTGGTAACCTAAAGATAGTGCTTAGGCACTGGGAGTAATAAGGGGCTAATCAATTAGGGATAATACTCCATAGTCCAAGATAACTATTATCTGTTAAACTAAAGTAAGAACAATCCCTCTAATCATTAATTGAATAATAAAGTGAGGAAGAGTACGGTAAACAACTCCATTCCTGAGAGAAAAGTAATCTAGATACTTACCAGTGTTATTCTTGAATGATAGATGTACTTGCCTTAAAGTTACCATATTATAAAAAGATTTGACACATTCACATTATATTTTGAATTAGGGTAGTGGAAAGACTTATCAGCCTATCCTAATTAGGTACTTTCCATTAATTTCACTATTAAATTGGATGAAAAATGCTAATATGACATTAATTAACAATAAATAAATGTAAACCAACAATTTTTGTCCCTAAACTTTTCCAATCAATAATTCTAAATCTTAAACTTCAAAATCTATTGTTTAAATCTTAAAGTTACATGTTTTGCCCATTGATTCATAAACAACCTTAGCCCATCTACTTATTTCCCTTTTTTCTTCCATTTTGAATCGGCAATTGAAGAACCTCAAACTCAATCCAACCCCACTAAATTACAAACCCAAAATCTTTCACTCTTTTCTTCCATTTGAATCCTGCTATATTTTCCATCTCAATTTCTCGAAGATAGTCCACTGTCCACACCTCACCGATCATAATTGTACCCAACTGCAATCCACCCATACCAGAAGTCCCATCCATTTTTCTATTCAAATTTCCACCTTCCATCGATGGGATATTTTCTCACTCTTTTATGTTATGTGTGAGGCTAAAGTTAAGATCACTCAAGTTGTGCCGCCACAAGTTGTGCCGCTCGAGACAAGATGTTGATAAGCAACCGACAAAACTTGTTGCCTAAATGGGTTTCAGATCTCAATTAACATCTTCTTCTTTTATTAATTCCTCTCATTTTCCTCATCTTTCTTTTTTTTTTTTTTTACCCTTGCTTCCCCGCCGTTGAACTCTTTTAGCTATCTACTCCAGTGGTGCTCCAACTAGCTCTAAATTGAATAGGGTACAACCGGATTATAAACGCCTAACAGGAATCACCAAATCGGATCTCTTATGCTACAACATGACAGTGGCATGGTGACCTCACTCAAAGCCTTTTTTGCTTCATCACTACCTGAACATGCCTCCCCTGCTGTATCTCTGTTGTTAATGGGGCCTTCTTCCTCAACAGCTACTTCCTCCGATATGACAATTATAACTTATACCAAGAATCAGTCTTTTCTAGTTATCAAGGTTTATCTTCATATGAGTTAGTCTCCTCAGCTATTAGAGCTTTCTTGTTCATTCCAGTTTGTTCAATATCAATGAGATGGTAGGGCTGAGGAAATTAGAAGCCTGAGAGGCTACACTGGGTTATTCTTCTAGATGGACCTCTAACTACCGCTGAAGGATGAGACAGAGCATTGTCGGGATAGGCCGAGATGTTTTTCCCAAGTTGTCTTTCCACTTCCGAACCCAGCTGGTTCTAAGTCTCCTTCGCGAATATGGACAAGCACATGGCTAAGGTGGCACTACAAAAGATTAAAGCATTTATGGCAAAATGGAAGGTGGCAGTGGAGGATTAACATTGCTATAGTTACCCAAAGCCATAGAATCATCATCATTACATAAATCACTGATTTTCTTCCCCATCACTGATTTTCTTCCCCATGTAGGAGTATCCCATCATACTCTCCACCTTCATGTACAAGCAATCAATTGTCACTGTATTATTTTATCCTTCCAAGTGCCGATTCGGGTTAGGGGATCTAGAAGTGAGTAGAGCCAGGGGCTATAGAAGAGCTAGATCGGGTGAGGGAGAACATAATTGATTTTAGTAGAAGTTTAAAGTTTATAATTAGTGAGTGGAAAAGTTTGAGGATTAAAGTTGTTATTTTAAATTTATTTTAAAGTTTTTAATACCATGTCAATATTTTTCATCTGATTTAATGATAAAATTGATGGAAAATACCCAATTGCTACACATAATAAGAAATAAGGTACATTTATAGGTCAATTTTAAGGTCAAGTACCAATTTAGAATACTAAAATAAGTTAGGTGACCCCATAGGAACTTTACCCAATAACTAATATTCCTTCTACTAGTATTGCCTTGTTGTTGTTGTTGTAGCCCTAATCAGTAGAGAAGTTCTCACCACTCGTAGGGCAGCTTAGCCTGAACCCAACACTGCTTGACTGAGCCTAGGCTTGGTCTTGTCAGGCCCAGACACGGCCCGAGTAATGGCGGCTTGGGCTAGTGTGGGCCTTAGTTTTTTATTAAAAAATTTAAATTTAATAAAATTTCAAAAAAAATTTATAAAAAAAAATGTCAACACTTGTGTAAATTTTGTTAATTAAAAAATTTAGTGACACTTACAGTAATTGAAACATATGAAACATGAAATAATAGCAAAATAGTCCAGTAAAAAATAACTATAAAAAACCTAGAACCTGTGCTTAACAATATAGTCAGACCAATTACAAGCTAAAAGTGGAAATGAAAAACTATTTGGCCTCTACTTCTTTCTCGATCACACTATGGTTCTTCCGTTGTTTATTGTTAGCATCGACCAGTTGTATTCTTGTACTCCCTCCGTCCCATATTCTTTGCACCATTTTCCTTTTTGGGTTGTCCCAAATTCTTTGCACCATTTCCCAATTTAGTAAATTTTTCACAGTTTAGTTACCATTATGCCCTCATTTAAACAATCACTTTAAAGCTTAAATATATATATATAAAACTCCAGACAATTCCCAAACATACAACACCTTCGTCTCGATCTAAATCCCTAACCTCCATTCCGTCCCTCTATGTTTGAAGCTTATCATCGACACCGAAACCAATCCATCCATCGATCGTCGGGGAGATCTGGCCGAAATCGCCACCCGAAGTAGAGGCGAAGACTAGCCCAATCTCTTCATTCATCGTCATGCACCATTTCCGGTATGACAACCCACAATTTCTCCGGTATCTTTGTTTTGATTTTGGTCTTGTAGGCTTAGGGCACTTGGTTTTGTTTTGATTAGTCTTCCAGGTCTCTCCACTATCAACTATGACTAATAGTCTAGCATAGGCCTAAAGACAAAGACACATTTGACAATGGCTTGGTTTAATGCTTTTTCCAGTTGAAAACCGTGGAAATACCCCTTTGAGGTGTTGTGCACTGGTAGAGGAGTAATTAGGCTAGGTAAACTCAATCAATAAGTTACATTGCATAAGAGAAGTTGCTTAACCAAGAAATTCAAGCAAAATACCTGAAAATGTAGTTTGGGCTATTGGAATGAAACTTGTTAGAAATTATACAAGAATTCCAATTTGAAAATCAGGTTGAAGTAATTACCTATTTTTGGCTGAATGATTGAACATATATGTTTTGTTAACCAAGTAGAACCCGATGGAAGCATTAAAATAGTAGGCTCAACCACAAACAAAAACTTGTACAAACAAACCTCTAGAATTAGTTCTTAAACCTGTAGAATCTAGCCTGAATTGTACAACCTTGAAAATTTCTCATTTTTACTGCAAAAATAGGTCTACATGTCCCAAATATGGTTTAAATCTTGCACTTAAAGTTTCAGGAAAAAACATTTTTCCTAGCAAAAAGTCTATCACTTGGTGAAACTTAGGAAGTTAAAAAACAATGCTTCAAAATTTTTAACATTGCAACTGCGTTTATCAAATCAGCCAGCTTGGATGTTGTTTTTTTTTTAGTTTTTTCTCTTCTCTACCTTCTCCTATATGCAGCTATCCTAACTAATGTTTTTATGTCATCTATGAGGTTGTGCTAGTAGGTTAAGTACACTCATGAACACCGAAAAAAAGTCGACATCTTCCGGTCGGGGATCAAATGCCATATCCCATGGTGCACATGTGTTGACAGAGCTGCTGGATATTTCCTCACAACAGGTAACAGAGCTGCTAGATTTTTCTTCAAAGCAGGCCATATCTTCAGATCAAAAGGCTTCACAAAAGGTGTTTATCTCTCCTGCCTCATTGGAGTCATGCACTTCTCCACTGTTGAGGACTTGTGCTACAGCATCTTTGAAGCCTAGTAACATGGGAAACGTCATGGTCATACTTTCTAGCCTCCCAGGCATTGTGACAGGAGATGAGTTCTAGATGGCAGCTGCATATTTGGTGACATCAAAGCCTGCTAGAGAGTTTGTAGTTTGCGAGGCCATATGTCCGGAGTTGAGAATAAAATGGCTAGGTGGACAAGTGCAAAATTTCAAAATGTAGTGTAGTACATTAAGTGTTTTTTGTGTTGCAGAAGAAGCTTAAATGAGTAGTGCTCAAGAGTGTAAAAAAATTGTTTCTCTTGAGTATCTTCATTTATCATGTACCTAGGTGAAATTGTAAGAACTAATGCAACTACAACTGAATTGTAGTGCATTAACCCGTGTATATTTTGTTGGGAAATAGGTTTTTCATAAACCTACATCTTTTGTAACTTACAAATGACTTAACCCTTGTTAAGCAAACTAATGAAATGAAGGTCAGATTTTTGTACATTATGTTTTGTTGTGTTTATGTTGCTTATTATTATTGTTGTTGTTGTTCTTCTATTTGTGGGGTTAAGCTGCTGAATTTATCCTATGGATTAGAGTTTCAACTTTCAACTTGTGACAAAAGAATTTGAAAGGAAGAGTCTGGACTTATTGCAGGAGGTGGCTTGGCTAAGAGAAGTAAGTAAAAACAGATGGAAAACTTGCAGTTGCCTACAGAAATGAACTGAACAAAGACCTGAAAGTTGCAAACCTGAATTGAAAGTTGCCTGCAAAACTGAACTGAACAAAAACTAATGAAAAACTTGCAGGCACCTGTAGAACTAAACTGAAGAAACCTGGAAGTTTTGAACACATGATTTAGACTATTTTGTTTGAATTAAGAGCTGAATTTTTCAAATAAAAAGCTTTAGATTCTAAAAGTTTTGTAGATGCTTCTACCCCATAATATAAAACTTGTTCAAGCTTTAAAAATTGTTGAAGCCATTGAAACGAGGAATTTAGCCATGAAAATCAAAGGCTGCAGAATTCTGCAGGAAAAAAAAACTTGAAAAATCTGGTTACGGTGATCAATTTTGTTTCTAGGCCTAACTTCAAAACCAAACTTCACAACCACGTTTCTTTTGTCAAAAATAACCTACTTAACCATGATGGGGAACTCAATGTCTTAGTTGTGTAATATGAACAATGAAGCTAATTGTATCCATGAAATTCAAGCAAAATGAGCTTCAAGGCTGTTGGTTTCTGCTGGTTTTTTATATTAACCTTCAATTTTAGAATTTATGGTTCAAACATGTTTCTAATGTGACTTTAAGCATGTTTGCAAAACTAGAGGCTTGACTAGTCACTTTAGCAAAAAGTCAGACTTGAGGTCAAACCTACACTTCAAAAGGTTGCACACAGTTTTAGCAGCTAGTAAACCATTCACAATGCTGGGAACTAACATTAAAACAAAAAAAAAAACCAGCTTTAACCTTACAGTATATTATCTATAAACAAAACCTTTCTTTACCCTCCTAACACACATTCAAAAGTCTGTTCTGTACACATTCATTCTGGGAACACATGATTTGGACTATTCTGTTTGACTTAATAGCTGAATTTTTCAAATGAAAAACTTTAGATTCTAAAAGTTTTGCAGATGCTTCTACCCCATAATGTAAAACTTGTTCAAGCTCTAAAAATTGTTGAAGCTATTAAAACAAGGAATTTGGCCATGAAAATCAAAGGCTGCAGAATTCTGCAGGAAAAAAAAAACCTGGAAAATCTGGTTATAGTGATCAATTATGTTTCTAGGCATAACTTTAAAACCAGACTTCACAACCACGTTTCTTTTGTCAAAAATAACCTGCTTAACCATGATGAGGAACTAGAATCTCTTAGTTGTGTAATATGAACATTGAAGTTAATTATATCCATGAAATTCAAGCAAAATGAGCTTTAAGGTTGCTAGTTTTTTATATTAAGCTTCAATTTTAGAGTTTATGGTTCAAACATGTTTATAATGTGACTTTAAGTATGTTTGTAAAACTAGAGGCTTGACTAGTCACTTTAGCAAAAAGTCAAACTTGAGGTCAAACTTATACTTCAAAAGCTTGCACACAGTTTCGGTAGCTAGGAAACATTCACAATGCTGGGAACTAACATTAAAACAAAAAAAAACCCAGCTTTAACCTTACAGTACATTATTTACAAACAAAACCTTTCTTTACCCTCCTAACACACATTCAAAAGTCTGTTTTGTACACCACCAACTTTATGTACCGTTTCCATACAAAATGCCATACATTTTAACCCTCTAACAATGCCAGGCTTGCCTCGATCAGTTCAACAGGGACAGGAACTTGTTTTGGCAGATTACCTTCTTCCTCCAACCTTATCTTGTTTACATGTGGTATCTTGTACCCATTACAACCATTCACCTTCATCACCTTAAGCATACATAACTGTAAAGTGACGAACACATGATTCAACATTGTCGATGGGAACTCATCAAAGGTTTTCTCAACGACAGCTACTAATTCATCAATATTCTTTAATGAATGTTGATGTTGTAAAGACTGAATGGCCCAAAAAAACCCCAAATCCAACACATTCAAGTCAGGGCTATTAGGAGGTTGGCATACCAATTGAACGTTAAGGCCGTTTCTTCTTGCAGCTTCATGGAAATCAAAATCATCAACCTTAAGATGAGGTTTGGCATTATCTTGTTGAATGTAAATTGTTCTTCCAGGAGTTAAGTAAGGTCATTTCTGTTGAATTGCAGGTAAAACCTTCTCAATTAAGCAAGCCTTAAAAACTTCTTTTGTAACAGAACCTATAGCCTTTGTCTCTAATGTTCCAGCTGCTCGATTTTTCCTTCTTCTTACTGCAAGCTCTTTATATATGAAAGGAAAAATCCCAATTTTCCCAGAAAATTTAGTCTCTTTTATTGGATCATACCTTGGCCTAGCGACAGCAGCCAAAAACATTACTTTGGTTATGAACCGTTTGCTTTTACAGCTGCGAATAGGATCTGGTTCATTAGGCAACAAATAATACTTCTCTGATCTTTTGCTTAGGTAAAACCATTTTTCATCTATATGGACATAATCATACATATCAATGAACATCGAATTATGCACAATAGAGTTATTTTCAACCATACAGAGACAAAACCTCAATCTTTCTTTCTTGTTTTCTTCTGTTAGGAAAGGCTTTATGGCATTTGAATGGCGCCTTAGAGCACCTTCTTTGTATCGTCTGTGTAGAGTGGACTTGGACATTTTTAGCTCGGTTGCAATTGTTCTGATAGTTGTTTGACGATATAAAGGGAGTTCCTTCACTCGAGTTGGATCAACAGTCACTCTTTTTCGTCTAGTGTGACTAGGAAGCTTCGTAATCAACTCAATGGGTCTGCCATTAGCTATTTGTTCCTTCGCCTCATTCCAAATTCGCCAGACCATATGACGGCTGACGGAAAACTGATTGCCAACTGCTGAAATCGAACATCTCTTTATTTTGCCCTTGCTGTTGCGCTCTTTCAGCAAAGCCACACACATTGCTGCCCTTTTGTCCTTACTCAACACATGGTGGCGCTTCTTCTTAATTTCATCAGTCGAAGGTGAACTCATTGATTTTGGTAAATTGCAACAGAAATGAGATGGGGCCAAGTAAACGAGTATTTTGTTGTTGGTTCAATTCTTCTATGTTAAGTGAGGCAACTAAACAAATTCCAATGTAGTTTGATGATTGTGAGCTCAGTGATTTGATCGAATTAAATCCTCCCGCCACCATCTCCCACATTTAAAAACTAGCTTTAGCGCCTTTGTTAATAAGCTTATTTTTAATTTTCATTTTTAGGGGTAAAATTGTCAACAATTACATATTTTCATCATTTCTTAGTCTCCGTGCCAAATCCAAATGGAGCAAACAAACCGGGACGGAGGGAGTAATAATTTTTCTGGACACTAGCTTTAGCTTTAACTGCAAAAGTTTTATAACTATCTAAATATAATAATTTTGGTATGATTTTTAAAAAGTTTTTATCTTTTTCTTCAGTTACCTCAAATTATCTAACTATTTAAATATAATTTTTTTGGTTAGGTTTGCTATAATTTTTTTAGATTTAATTCGTTCAACTATTTTCTTCCTAAAAAATCTTGTAAGATAAAAATGTTGATATGACTAATTAGCACTAGAGTTGTTCTTAGCCTGACATTATGCGCATATTGAAACATAATGATTGAAGCCAATATGTGAGGAAACCTCGCTTACCCTAATATAGGGTGTTCCCAGGATCTTAGGATATTCAGAATTTAATAATCCTGCTCTTAGTTACAAATAGCTAAGCTAATACTTGCATTATTTAAAACTTTATATGCTACTAGTTAATTATCCTATGACATGAATAAATGCATGCTTAACTTCGGCATTTGGAATAGAAGTAGTAAATAAAACTTTTCAAAATACTTTCTATGGCATTCACAAAATACTTGAAACACATACCGAAGTCATATAAACATGTTTATTTAAACTTCAAGCGTTAGCTTATGTATATATAACACTTAACTTATGTACATCTATAAGTAACCATACTGTATATACAGACATTACATTAAACAAGTCCATGCACACTTGTTAAATTAGAGACATTTCATTGGTACCTAAGTACCCAATATGTACAAAGTCTAAGACTATCAAAATAACTCCCATCTGAGCATAGAAGCTCTAAAAATGAGAGGTCCAACTTCTCTTTATGCACTTTGTTTGTATCTATCAAGACTATTTTAAATAACTTAGTTAGTATATTAATATTACTAACCAATGACTTAGAATCATTAAAGATTTATATACTTTAAATACCTGCACCAAAACCTCGCTTAACAATCCTTCAGTGAGTGTTAGGCTTCACACTATTAGTATCTGCACAATGTGACACTTAGGAGAATGAGAATTATAAATTCTCAGTAAAGAATTAAATACTTGCAAAATAAACTTTAGGACCCAGCGTACATAACATATACACACATATTAATGTGAGCTCAAAACATTTCGAGGTCTTGAATAATGGCCACTAGTACGGGTTCTATGATGGGGAACCCATCATCAACCTAGTCCTTCTTACAATAGCTTAACTCTTGCCTTAGCAAGTTTAGCTTGTCATTACTTACCCTTACTCATACTATACAGAGAGTTCTTAGACTTGGTAGCTCATTCTTACTAAGCTTGGTAGCTTAGCTAGGGTATTCTTGAGCATCAAAGTCTATCTTGAATACTTAGTACCCTGTATACTTACTTAAGGGCTATTTAATTACTTAGTCCTTAAGCCACTTTTTGTCCACTTCTTACTTCATTAATTAATGCATTTGTAAAACTACATAATACATCAATTTTAACTTGAACTTAAAACCCCTTACCTTGAATAATTAATGCAAGCAAATACAAACTTCAATGTCCTTATAGTCTCGGTTTTGTATTCTTTTTTGTACCTTTATAGTAGCTTAAGTATTTCTCTTTTAATTGATCATTTAGCTACATAAATAAACCATGATTAGGACAATATTACAACATTCCTTATGGTTTAAGTGGTTAGGAATAACTCTCTCATTGGATTCAAAATTAACTAACCCTTTACTCAACACATATCAACACCAATTTATGTGTTGTACCCTTTCTACTCCAAAATTGAACAACCTAGGTTCCTATTGATTATTTCTTTTATAAGCAACTAAGAACCAATATAAACACATTAAATCTAGCCATTTTCTAGAACAATTAACCCAAAAATCTGGACACATCCAAACCGAATCAACATATATCTAGGCTTTTAGCCTTCTTTCAACAACTTGGTTGAAATGAGTTTTAAACGTATTTTTACCTCATAAGCTAACAAAAACTGTTATAACACACTTAATTCCGGATTTATAAACCTACAAAAATTTTTGAATTAATCAAAAATAAGGAAAAATTGAATTAGTTCTTACCTTTCTTATTTAAGCTTAATTCCCAAGTTTTTCTTGTTGTTTTTCCCTAAATAAACAAAGAAGAACTAGGCTCAAATCAGTGTTTACAGCAGCTACAGAGCCGTATGAAGCTCAAAAACAAGTGAGGAACAAAACAACATTTACTTGAACACGTAACTTGAAAATCAAGCTTAGGATGATTCCATACTTGGTTTTTCTTCAAAAACTTGTTTAATTGTGCTTGAATTTGATGGATTGAAGCTTAGATTTGGTTTATCTATGGAGTTTCGAAGGGAAGAGAGGTTTCAGGTGGTTTGGAGATGAAGAAAGAAGACAGCCGACTCATATAATGCACCAAGACGGCTGACTCAAATAATGCACCAAGTCAACTTATGTAGGCTTAAGGTGCACATCCCATGCACCTGGTCCCTTATTGTACTCATTAGTACATTGGTGACTTCTTCATAAGCGAAGAGAAAACTTAGGACCAAAACCAGCATTAAGTCGCGCCTGAATCCTCCTTCACCTTAATTACACGGCTAGTCTTCAGCTGTAACAGATGTGAAATTTATATCCAATACTTCTGAGGGTTACACATAAACTATTTATAGACAATTTAGTCAATTCACAATTTCACAATGGTAAAGCGAGAATTACGAAAAACCGTAATACATTAAATTCAATATTTTTCCTTTCTCTACCCAACCATAAAATAAAAATGGGTCACTATATGAAATGATTAAAATGTCTGTCTTGGTCCGGTTTCCTTAAATGATCAAATTTGTCCTCTTTAAGTTACTATACTTTATTAAACTGAGAATTTACTTGTATTAAATATTCTAAGTATATTAAATTACTAAAATAACTAATATTACCTCAGTAATTATGATCCAAATTTTTGGAAAGCCGTCACATAAGGAGTATTTATTTTTTTTCTTGGTATTGTTTCATAAATATAGTTGTACTAACATATATATGGTTTTTAAAAAATTTCGTGCATTTCATTTTTTTTTTCTACTTGTGTGCTTTTACCCATTCATTAGTCATTTTCTATGAAAAATATACAACAATATATATAGTTGCTCTGAATGAAAAAACTATCAATTTATATCTAAATCAATTGCTTAACAACATTAAGTATGTCCATATGCAAAGAAAAAAATGTATGAGAAAATCACACTCCTGCCCTCAATGATGAAATTTCGTTATAAGATAGTTGCATAAAAAAAGTCAAAACATATTGATGGAAGAGCAAAGAAAAAGTGGTTTCAGTGTATAAAATCCTATGTTATTGACTTCAATAACAACATAGACAGAGATCAAGGGGAAGAAATTGTTGATAACTTTTATTTGGTGGAGATTTTAGGGCATTAGTTAGATATAATCATTCTAATTTGAATTATAATATTTTATTTTTACTAAATAAATTCATAAATTTAATAATATATATATATTGTACAGTCGATGTTTGAAGAATTTTTTAATTAATAAATTTAATCATTAATAAAGTTTGACATAATAAATAAATTTGTTGATGATACTCAATAAGATTTTGAAAGAATTTAATACTTTTAAAATCATTGGTTTTATTGTAATACTTTTCATAATAATGTTTATATAACATTTAAAGGGAAACTTACAATTACTTCCCTAAGATATGGCCTAACCTACAATTTGCCCTATCTATTTTTAGAAATCTATAATTTGTTTTTTACATTGTCTGATAACAACTTTTTGAAACTGTATTTAAAATATACAATAGTCATCTACCAGAAATTTCAATCTCTCCAATACTTTTTTTATAGTTAATCGACATTTTCAATTATTATTTTTTTCTTTCTATAAATATATTTTTCTCTCTGTAAATATCTGATTATTTTTTAAAGGTCAGTTGGCTGTGAAAAAAATATCTAAAATTTTGAAATTATTGGAACATAATTATCAAATAGTTTAAATTAGAGTTTTAGAAGTTGTTGTTGGTCACTATAAAGCAAATAGGGGGTAAAGTATATGTTTTTTAAAATAAATGGGGCAAAGTGTAGGTTAAACTAAATCACAAGAGGGTTTTTGTAATTTTCTCACATTTAAATATCATACTTTTTCTAACCTCGATATAACTTGAAATTCCGCTACAAGGCCGGGCATGTAAACTAGTTTTTCATAATCCAAGAGATTGTTCTGAGAATAATAGGCCGACTGGGGCGTATTAGAACATCTCCAACAATCTCTCCATTTTGGAGATTATCTTTATTTTCGTAGAATATTGGGCTCTTTTTGCTTCCAGTAGCTTCCCCATCTTGTTCCCTAAAATAGAGATTGAGATTAAAGAGAAAATCACGTTCCCTATGTCTACAGAAACACGAAAAATTTTGGAGAATGAAAAAACAATAATTTTTTCATGTCTTCCACTTTCTCCACTGCCTCCCCTACTTCGGCACCCAAGGCGGCAACTCCTACTACCGCCACCCTTCTAATTGTTACTCCCACCACTGCATTGGTTTGATTAGTAGGATTTTGTTGATTTAAAGTTTAATTTTATATTTTGAAAGGCTGTGGATAGTGGAAGAGAAACTGGTCCCGTGGAAGAGAAATCTTGGAAGATTTTCAATTTTTCTAAAAGTATAAATTTGTACACCCCAAAGGTAGAATATACATAAGTTTAATATTTTTTTATAGCTATTTAATTATATAATAATTAAACTAGTAATTAATTTGAATTTGTTTTAGATTCATAATATTTAATTTTTGTGTAATAAATGTAAAATTCTACAAAATAAGGTAGTTGTTGGAGTTAGAGTAAAACAATTATGAAGATTTTACTTTTTACTTCCCCATTTTGTAGAAATTTTGGAGAAGCTGTTGAATATACTCTTATAGTAGGAGGAAGGGGGCAGTCATGTGACTCACCCTGTAGGATTCTAACATATTTAAATGGTGTATATAAATATGGGATAAAATTATACAATTATAAAAGTGAGGCCCTCAATTATAAAGAGAAGAATTAGTGAGTGGTTATAGTATTGTTTTTCCGCCTTGATTTAGTCATTGTTTGGACTATAGTTTGTCTCCTTTTGTTACTTGCGGCAAACATAGTCTCAAGGGTTATTAGGGCATTTCTAACCGTTCCCTTAAAATTTCTACAAAATGTTGAAGCAAAAAATAAAATTTTCATAATTTTTTTTACCATAACTTCAACAGCTTCCCCATTTTATAAAATCTGACATTTATTACACAAAAGTTAAATATTATAAATTTAAAACAAATTCAAATTAAAGAACCAGCAAAACGAATAAGCATTTTAGTGATGAGAACTGTCAGAAAAATACAAGAGCAAAGCAAACTGAGCAACAAGGAGTTGTAGGACAACATCATGAATATTGCTTCATCTATTAAGAGTACAATCACCTATATAAACTAGAGAAAACACATGAAATGGTACACTAATCAGTAGAAAAGGTAAGTTGCGATGATCAAGGTAACAAAGGAGAAAAAGTGAACAAAAAACTAATGCATCCAAGAATCGAGAACAATATGGAGAGAAATTTGGTGAAACTAAGGCAAAATTCTGCAGCAGTAAGCATAAAGCAGAATTTGCTAAATAAAAAAGAATATAGAATTCCATTTCTAGCAAATAGGAGATGATGCATCGAAAGAGTGAGGAAGCACGCATCTGGTCAGAAGACGGATAAAACAATCAACGAAGGTCATGGGCCAAGGCGGAGGAAGAGGCAAAAATGGAATTGGGGGGACAAAAAAGCAAGAAATGGAAATGGAATTGACGGAACAAATAGGGAGAAGAAGACAGAAAGGGAGTTTCTATCAGGGAAAATAGTGGAGAGTCAAAGGGGCTAGTTCATTCGAGTCATTTGAGAGACTAGAAAACATGAAGAAAACGTGCAAAAATTATTGATTTTTCATTCTCCAAAATTTTTAGCATTTCTGTAAATATAGGGAATAAGATCTTCTTTCTTATCTCATTCCCATTTTAGAGATTAATATGTAGAAGTTGTTGAAGTTAAAAAAGCCTCTATATTCCCCAAAATATAAAAAATCTATAAAATAAAAAAGCTGTTAAATATGCTCTTATATAAATATAATATTAGCTTTAAAATAACATTAATTCCGGAGGTAAAAAAAAACCTCAAAAGTTAAAATGGTTTGCCCCTTTGCTACGCTAGCCACAACATTCTTTTCCTCAATACTAAAACTACATTACAAGTCAGAAGTTGAGACGAAGGAAGGAGGAACAGCCGTTTAAGAAGTTGAAAAGTGCTTTTGCCTTTATGTAGGCTTGAACGGAGACCTTTGAACCAGAGGCAACTCTGGTACGCATTGAGTTGCCCCTTGAGGTAAACTTCTTGGCCTGGACAGCATATATTTACAATTTAAGCTATTTCTTACTCTATACCCTAGAAGACTGGACCATTCTATATCAAGGGCAAAAAGAATACAGCAAGGTCCGATCTCATTGTTGGTGATGACTGATGAAGCAGTGAACAATAGTCAAGAATTACCAGACAGTAATCACGAGGAAGATCAACGACAATGGCAGCACAGCATAGTCAATTACCAGAAACGCAGCAAGTACAATAATGATATCTCACTCGATAAATCTCCTAGGTTCATCACACCATTTCCCAGCTGCACCCACAAGACCATATTCCAGAATATCTGTTGACACCATCTTCTAACAAACTCCCCTTACCGAATTCTTAATTATTTGTGTCCAACACTTCAAGTCCTCGAATCTGCCTTAAAATGTTTATGTTTCTTCATCACATTACATAACCAGGCATAAAAATGACAGGCAATCATAGAGCAGCTCAACCAAATTTCAGAAATGAGACGCTATTTTTCGACATCCAAGACAAAATTAGGGCTTTGATTACATTTACTTATTCTCAAATCACTAAATAGAAGAAAGAATTGCTGTAAGTATATTCACTGCCCCTTCTCTCTAGTTCCATTGTTTAATAAATACAAAACATGCTTTTCATGCTGGCCAGAGGGTCGTAGGAAACAAAACCAAGGCAGTGCAATTAAAGCCAGAAGGGAATGGCCTCACTCCCTTATCATTAACCTAAAGCCAGACCTGAAAAGCATAACTTTATAGACCTATATGCTCATTTTACAGAGAGAATGGCTTAGCCGTCAAGCCCCAACTCAGCTGCAAACTTACTTGCACACCGGCTTTTATGAGCTGTGGAGAAAAGATTCTGAAGAAACACTAGCACATACCTGACAACATCAAGGTAGAAAAATCAGTTTTTAAGGCAAATACTACGAGCAATCAAAATTAACATCAATGTGATAAAAATGTGCTCACCCGTTCATGAGCATATTTGAAGTCTTCCATATTTAAAGGACGTATGTCAGCACTTCCACTGAGAGCAGGAGCCGGCTTGCCTTCCGCTAGAGCAGCAACACGTTCCTGTTGTCAGTTAAGAGATAAGGGTAGGAGTAAAAGGAAACGTTATTATTAGACTAAGACACAATTTTACGTATCAGTTACAACTAGTTGACAATACCAACAAACTCACCAGAAGCATAAATAAGGACTCATGCATTATATAGGAAACAAACCTTTTTCTCTTTTTCCAAAATCTCCCTGATTGGACGGTGTGCAGCAGTTACACATAGATTCTGCAAATTAAGAAAGCAAACATAAGCATCACCTCATGAAACATGGGAACGAGAAATTTTATCAACCTTGAGGAAAATAGTAGCCAAACCTTGAGGTCACTCCCAGAATATCCATCTGTCATACTTGCAATAGAATCAAAATCAACATCAGGAGCCAACTCCTCTTTTGCGAGTATAACTTTTAGTATCTTCGCTCTATTTGGAGCATCAGGAAGATTTACCATTAACCTGCCCAATCAGAAAACAAGCAATATCGTTAAGTGAAGTGGGATAAAAACAAAAACAAAGGCAACGATTACATTCATGGCAATTAAAACAAAAACGAGTTATGAAGTCAAAAAGCTGCTACGCATCCTGTTTCCTTTTAAAATAGGCAACACTTACCTTCGCGGTAACCTTCTAATGACAGCCTCATCAAGATCATATGGCCTATTTGTGGCTGCAAGCACCAGTACTCGTTCAGTGTCCTTTGTTCGTAACCCATCCCAATTCACCATGAACTCATTTTTCATCTTCCGCATTGCCTCATGCTCCCCTGGATTTTCCCTCCTGCCCAACATGCTATCAACCTAGAGAATGCAAACCCTATTAAACAGGAGAATGCTCAAATATAAAACAACAAATATCAACCAAGATTATAAAAAATGTACCTCGTCAACAAATACAACACTTGGAGCAATTTTACTAGCTAGCGAAAACACAGCTTTAACATACTTCTCACCTTCACCAAACCACTGCACATAAAAACATCAAATTAAAAAAAAAAAAAAAAAGTATAAAAGAACGGCACTAATACAAAATGGGACAAACTTCAGGAACTGCTCAACCCAGTTGACCTTAGAAGTAATGCTTGACATTGATATGTTAATGAAGTTAGCACCAGCTTCAGTTGCAACAGCTTTTGCAAGCATAGTTTTGCCAGTTCCAGGAGGTCCAAATAAAAGAATGCCCTTGCAAGGCTGGTACCAAAGGCAAATAAGGGTTTGATCAGTGAACAAGGTTGGGCCCTTAAAGGGACACTAAAAAAATCATTGCAGAAATTTAGAAAAATCGAAAGGAGTAAGAGAACCTTAAAACATAAATCACAGAACATCGTAACATTTTATTTTTTTTCATATATGTATACATCCTGAAAGGGAGCTTAAGCCAGACTTTAGATTTCACGTTGAAAGCAAAAACTTGCAAAAGTGGTAGGACGTTGAGCACAACCATTACAGCATACAAAGTAAAGTGCTTCATTGATAATAATGGAGGGCATTCTGCAGGTTTTTTTCTCATACTACTGGAAGAACTCTAGCCAATTGGGAAATGTGCACACATTCTTTTTTCTATGCAAAAAGACATGTGTAAAGGAACAGATTGCACCAATACACTAATAATATACTGATAACTATACTTCCAAAAATCAAGTCTCATGTATCGTACATCAAACAGATGACCACTATTAGCAAACTGAGAAGAAAAGTTAGCACGTAGTAAATGGAGGCCACTCTGTGAAATGAAGGCTGAATAAATGCCACGCGCAAGCATTCAATAACTGGTCAGGGGGGATTAAAAAAAAATATAGCACACCAGCAGGTATCGACAGAAACAAGTGAAACAAATTCAAATGCATAACCAATTCCTTTGCAAAAGAGTTCTGGCCTCTGTAATGGAAGCATAACCAATTCCTTCAATGTATCCTTAACATTTTCGAGGGCGCCAATATCATCAAATGTGACTCCAATGTCACTAGGAGGAATAACATCAGCTAGTAGCCTCTTTTCAAACTCATTTTCAGTTACAACATCCTGTGTACGTAAACAAGCATTATGAAGTTAAATAAAGATAGAAATAAACAACAATTGCTCCATGGTTCTTTCCCATTCAAATGCATCTCCAAAATTATGGTAACCTTTAGGGACTTCTTCAAGCTCTTAGATTCATTCTGGATAGCCTGCAATATTCCAATCCCATACTGGATGCTGGCACAAATGGCAGCATTAAAACTGTCACTCCCATCCAAAAACAACACCAGCATAAGAATGTAGAAAAGACATTACAAGAATTATCTTTACTTACCTCTCAGTAGACAAGACGAGCCTAGCATCGGCATCAGCTTCAGGATTTTGCATTAGATGATGACTCAAAGCCCATCCAACCACTTTCTCTGCACCTACAATCAACAATGGGCAAATGATTAACAAAAAGGACAAGCAGTTCATAATTCTTGATATAAAGAAATATTAAAAGAATAGCTTACTTTCATTATTAAGTGTTTGGTCTTTGATGCACAAGCTCTCCAGACCATCAGATTCCATACCATTCTTACTAAGGACCTGCATTTAGTGATGACAAATTGCAAAAAGTTTCATTAGTAAAACTTCAATTAATACCCAAACCAACCCCAATTATCATTTGTCAAGTCAGTTTTTCAAGCTAGTCAACCCAAACCATATCTGCAAGTATTTGACCAAATAAAAACTTCCAAGAACATAAAAGGATCCATGTTTCATGATTTTCATTAGTAAAACTTCAATCTGTTTTCCCAACCAACCGCAATTATCATTTGCCAAGTCAGTTTTTCAAGCTAGTTAACCCAAACCATATCTGCAAGTATGTGACCAAATAAAAACTTCCAAGAACATAAAAGGATCCATGTTTGATGACTTATAGGATATTGAGCAGCTATGCTCCTTTTTCACTAAACCAATTATGTGAGTACTTTCTGGACTTTCTGGGCTGGCTTTAAGTGTATAATAAAAGAGCATTTAATGCTACATTTGACTGGCACTACAAAGTGAACCAGTCTACACAATCAAACGGTTTCTCAGATGAACAAGAAGGCATATCACATGCTCTAGTAATTCAATAGAACAAAAAAATCCTGCAAACCATGTTAGCCAATCATATTCAGCCCATTAATCAGCCAAACCAAATACAGACTAAGATTATCATGAAAACTATTCTGTACATCGTATACAAAAATAGCTATTTAAACCATTGAGGTACCAACATCAGCTATCCCGTGTTTCAATGCCTAAATCACTTTTTTCACCGAGTCATTTGGAAATCTTCACCAATGTAAATTAACAATGACATCCACCAGCCCACCCACTTTCCAGGGACAAAAAAGTAAATTAAATAAAATCTCTGCTTTACTGAAAAATGGATGATTACTTTGGCACATCAAGAGAGGAAATCAGCATACAGACAAACCTTAAAATTTCTATCAAAATCTAGAAGACTGAAGAGAAGGACTAAACAAGCAATGAAAATGCATTATAAATCACAAAATAATGACATATACTAACACTGCGCAAAAGATTCAAATTGCCCTTCATCTTCAGAGTTTCAGAATCTCGATCTAACTGATGTTTCCAAGAGGCAAGAAGGCTTTCATCCTGCAGTAAGGATTTACATTTACCAGTATGTTGCAGGCAGCAGACAGATTAAAGCAACAAAATTAGTCATAATAAGCAGTGAACGAACCTGGGGCATATGAATTGTTACTTTATTCGGAAAAAGCTTTGTCAGATGCTTTGTTGCCTTTGGAACTTCCTTGCCTCTGTCATGCAGCCTCCCAAAACTATCCTGTAAGCACACAAAGGCCCTTGAGCATTTTGCATATAGTGTCCAACTATTCAACAAGCGTTCAATCAACTTCTAGAGAGAAGGCCCAAACTAAAACATGCATTGGATGAAGAAGAAGTGGGAGAGTCAGTGGGAGAGTCTTTGGAGAGTTTTGGGCAGTTGAAGTCAAAAGGAGAGTGCACCGCTAAATAAAACTGCACAAGAATTTCCTATTTTAAGTCTTATGGAATATATTTGATAGGCACTTAACAGTCCCTCACTTCATTATTTTACAGCACATTCAAGAACCTCGCAACATAAAGAAATATAGAACAATTATATTTTCCATCAGCAGCAATGGATGTTATTCCTAGCAGTGGTTCTGAGAAGCGCAATTTTGAACTAAGCGAAAAGGCTGCTAATTTTCAAAGCACAACATGCACAGAAGGCATAAGCTTCAGTCAAGTGATATTTTCAGATGTTGTTATCAAAGAATGAGAAGTTGTTAAGGAAAGAGAGTCAATATTAAGGCTATTATCAAATTTTCTTTTCTAAAGCAAGCTAGTTAAGGAACAAAATGGCTAAGAAAATCCCACAATGAGGAACTAAGAGGTTCCGACATTGTTTGCAAGACAAATAAATCTCAAGAGTTAGATTTTGACAAGAAAAGATCGGAACATAATAAAAGCCTTTCTTGGAACGAGATTTATGCTTGTAAATATAAAAAAAACAAGCGCATTTACAAATTCTGACTATACTACAAATGCAACAAATACAAAGGTCACCCTTTATTCTGAAACACCCAAGCAATGGTCTTCTTTAGATGTTTGATCATTACCGGGAATGCCAAGTCAAGAAGCGCCGTCTGACTGCTACCAAATTTTGTAAACAGCAAACCACCAGGATGTGACTGCACAGCCAAAAATATAAAGTCAGAAGAAAAAAAATCTCTCAAGCTGTATAATCAAATTTTGTTACATAGAATAGATCTGTTTTTTCTATACCTAATCATCATATGCCCTAAACTAGCATCAGAGACATAAAGTTCATCACATCAATTGGCTAGAAAGAGATGTTAACGTTATATATTGAAGTAAATTAACAGAACCATCATCATCCTACATTTTTCTTGCAAAGTCCCATTAGGGAGGAATGAATGAAAACAGAATCTTGATTTTGCTCAATCAACAACCTGATAATTGTTCAACTTTAGCAACATGAGAAATCAGTTAACGTTCTCTTCTAACACCGTTGTGCTTTAGGAGACTTCTTGTAGCATTCTTGTAGCATATTCATCCTTTAGGAGAATTATATTGAACTTATAGTCAAGGATTTGAACAATTACGAAAACAAACTACAATACAACCTGTTCTGTGAGTTTTACAAGTCTCACACAGCATTTGCACAAATTTTCCTAATTTGTGCAAAGCCAGATTTCCATAATTAACTTAAATGAGTAAGCTTCATTGCAAGAGTTTCTCCACCATCAACAAATCTGTTCTCCACATAAAAGCACAATTCACAATGGCAAGGATATTCTTCATTTATATTATTCTTAAGTGTCTAACTTCCAATGCCATCCTAATGAAGAGATAATCACAGAACTGTAGAACTTGGTCTCATAGTTCTAATTACTCTCTTTTATCGATCATTTTATTTGTCTACCAAATACAACATCTAAGATAGGGTTTTTGTCTTAGAACAGTGACTGGTGCACAAATTTACTTAAGAGCATGTAACAGCAGAAAAATAAGCCACAAACCAGTCAACCTGAATTAACAAATATACCTTCTCCTTACGATTATCTGTATGAGTGTGGGAAGCTATCACAATGATATTATCAGGAAGCTTCTCAACTTTACTCTTGAAAGTGCTGTAGGAGTCTGAATTTCCAGCAACAGTCTTCTCAGCATCTTTCATGAACAAAATGAAAGGAGAACTTCGGCTCTCACTAAATACAACCTGATGAAAACAGAATGCAATTAAACTGAAGCAGTAAATGAATGGAAAAGAAAAAAATCTTATTTATTAGTTGGAAACAATAAAATTGCTACCTCAAACAATATATTAACAAGTAACTTGTCAAGATCTTCAGCAGCTGAACTCTCCAGACGAAGATCAGAAACTAAACAAACACACAGAATTTGTGCAGGTTAACTAAAAAGCTAAATCAATGGAAGGCCCAACATAAATCTGGCAGATGACCAAAAAATTACCATTGCAGAAAAACCCATAACCTCCTTCACAAAGGCCTCCAAGGTCAACACCATCTGTTACAGGCTTATCAAATTTAACCCCAATTTTCGATGAAGGATTATCCTCAAACAGTAACACGACCTTTCCACGAACACCATAAGTTGGGCCCCTGCAGATTAAATTGAACGCTATCCATCAGATCATGGAGATACAGCATTTTATGCCAAGGATCATCGGTAAAAGTAAAGAAATCTCATGAAACCGAAATACCAGAAGTTCTGGAGTATGGAATGGCTGCATCAGGGTATAAAAAGCAAATTCCAAAAGAACTAAGAATTACTAATGAAACCAAAAAACTAAAAAGGGAAAAAAGAAGAGAAAAAAAGACAAAAAAAAAAAAAAAACACCTAACAAGACCATCCAATTTTGAGGGTGACAAATTAAACAGATTGTACAATCTTTTTAGTGTTTACGAATAAAGTCAAGAGGGCCACAAATAGAACACAAGAAAGGCTGAGAAACAAGGCCTTTGTAACCCCTTTAATTCAAATTTCTGAACAAATTTCCAGTGAAAAAAAAAATAGAAACCGACCTTTGCAACCCTTTTTTCCCCAAATTTCTGAATAAATCTCTTGAGTTCACATAAAATGCAGGGGGAGGCCATTTCGTAAACTGCCTCCTCTTTCTACCACTTCTCTCACATGCAAACAACGAAAGAAAAAAGAAATTACAACTTCTCCATAGTTCTTATGGTTTTTTTTTTCACAAATCTCTGGGCTTAAATTGCTTAAATTGCAAACCCAATGAAAATGAAAATACAACTAAATGCATTTGTCAATATTCTCCATACCTTGATGAAGATGCCGCTGGATATAAGCCTCCAGAAACTGACCCAATAAATTTTACTCTGTCTCCTGAATGACCACCCCAAAAGAATGTTCAGTGATCACATAAAGAAAATAGAAAGAAGAAAAAAATTGAAACCAGCAAGTCTTGAGTACAAATGAAAAACCCAGCCAAACTGTCGCACAACAAATATCTGCAAGTAAAATACCTATCTTAAACATTTGACTCTTTAATGCCCCTGAAATGGAAGGCATGTTGTCTGTCTCTAATTTTGGTTGAGATTCCAGGCCGCAAGGAGTTGCCAATGGGCTAGATACATCCGCTTCTAAAGCAGATGGGCTCAAACTCTTACAAGAGTCAGTGGGTTGAGGACTTTGCTTGGTGCAGGAGCATGATTTTTCAGCATTCATACCATCCTTCAACAGTTCAGCTTCTTTTGAAGCCAGACCCTGCAGCAGATTCATATAAAATGCATTCACCAATCAGTGAACCCTTCAGCCCTATATACAAGGCACTGCTGACAGTCGAATGGTACCAATAATGAAGTGAAGCAGAAAGAAATATATCTTACACCCAAAAATGTATGACTGTCAAAAATGAGCAATTTGGCACCAAAATGATTGGCAAGTGCTTTTACCAACATCTCCTGATATATTTCAGACCCTGCACATGCATTTGCGAGATCAATTTTAGACTTATACCGCCGTGATACAGGCAGTAAACTAGATGAGACACCAGAATCAATCGGCGATTCATGATATGCACCTGCTGGACCAGAAAGCAAAATCCGTGGATTCACGGTTGTTAAATCTGATGTATATTTCACATGCTCTTTGTGCTTGAGGTGTATGAATGAAGCTGCAATCAGCACATCTTTTGTATTCTCACTGGAGGAAGAAATCAAAATTCAATAATCAGTATATTGCATTCAATGAATAACCATGCAGCAGCAGAGAAGCATAAAATCAAATTTTAGCCAAAAGCTCAAAAAAATTATAGATGTCATGATTCCAAGTCAGAAAGCAAACAAGATGGGACTTTAGTGTGTAAGCCTGCGTGCAGTGTGGTGTCTCTGTCCGTGTATGTACAGTGAAAACTATGGTCTGCCTTTAAAATATTAAGGCCAATGTCAAAAATAAATGAAAAAAAATTGACTAAGAGTGTGCCATCTTATATGTAGGAATTATACCCTGAAAATGATGATCTATATCTATTGAAAGACCTAGCACGATTAAAAGCTCCAAGACTCTACTCGAGGGACCAGTAATAAGAAAAGGAATTAAAGACACAAGTTCACGCCAAACATTTCCTTTTTTTTCAGGCCGAATGAATATTTAGGAGCACCAAAGCCTATGTACAAGGACACTGCGGCCAGCTAATCAGAAGAAGCAGTCAACTGAGATTTGATCAAATTATCCCCCTGTGTTGGGATTAATTTACAGATACATAGCCCTCTCATTACTAACCATGTGAGGTTTGGATAGAGATGATACTAGTCTTGTGTAATCAGCAATCTCACAAAGTTTGCAGTCAGTGAAACTTTTCCTTCTCTATGAGCTCGGACAAAGAGAAATCTCACACGAAGAAACAAAGGGACAGTGGATGGACAATGTGTGGTATTAAATCAGCTCATCCGGAAAAGTTCCACTGCAACTAGAGTGGCTTAACTAGAAACTTTTCCAAGATGTGAATAATCACTACGTGATCAGAAAGGAATTATATACTACTGCATCACGAACATTTATGTATTAGAACAGTTTAAATACTCAGACACCATTCCTTTCATTATTGAAAATTGTATGCTGCAAATGTTTGAAGAGGATAAAGCAGGGGTTAAAAGAAAAGAAACTATTATCTCCATGTGTGCCGAATTTTCATGAGTCAGCATATAAAGGAGGAACGAATGTTAGAACTAGCTCAATATGAGATTTTCCTCCAAATCCTCAATTCACAAGCCAGATTAGGAAGCATTCTAGAATCTAATAAGGGCAAACACATGGGGGTCCTTACATTACTAAGCACTCAAAAGACAACATCCAGGCCGAACCACAACTACTTTTTAAGGTGCTTGCAGAGGGGGCAAAGGCTGTGAGTCAATAGAGAGGAGAGCAGCAGTGAACAATAAAGACCCCAAAACTACAATAAATAACAAATTTAAAACATTTTTTACAGCCAAACTACAAAAATTTAGATGCCATAATATGTGTCGGCAATACCTTAAGTAATACGGGAAATTCTCAAATGAAACATCTAAACTTTGTCCATCTAGGATTCCTGCATGAATCTCATCCTTGAAAGCTGCACATCGGTATGAGGTATTTGACGTTGATGTTGACTGTGAATCCCTTGCCCAGTCATTTCTTTCATCCAGCACCTGTTTACAGATACTTTTGCTCAATTTCAGATTACAACTATTTGATGGAGCAAACATCCTCAAGAAAGGCCTTATAAAATCATTCACCCCAGAGAGCTTTACATTGCCTGCCTCTGTGCTGGATTCCTGGTTGCCCCCAACTTCTGCAGCCTTGTCAGTCCCAATGTTTGCAGTTGAATTTCCTTCTAGACCATCGAACTCAACTTCAGTACCATCATGAATAGAATGAATAGGTATCTCTGAAACCTGGTGCATCTTGTTGCTTGCCTGAGCAGGAGATTTCCAACGGGTTAAATCTGGCCTACGGCCTGAAAGGGATGCCAAAATGGAAGCCCCAGCCATGGCAGATGGATCTCCAGACCTCCTCTCAAGCAGAAACTTGCCCACAGTACTCTGGATATCTGGACCCTTGATAGTGACATCAGTTGGAAGCTGCTGAAATATCTGCGTTTAAAAGTTAAAGACAATGAACCATGTATAAAACACAAACAAATACATACAGGTGGAACATCTTTTAAGCAGCATGATATGGCCAAGTAACGAAATCCAAAGCCAGATAAAAGGATACATATGCATGGTTCCCGTGCAAACCAAAGACAACTTCATCACCAGAGTTCAGAGTGCAACTTGAATTCTTCTTTACAACTGTTCCATTTACTTGCACTGATCCTTTGCTCCCGGTGCTTTCTAGTGTAGCCACTGCATTGCCCTTGCGCTGATAACGTTGAGAAATAATGAGTAATCATACTGCATGTACATATTTGAGGAATTCATCCACACAAATAAACCAGAAACAGATAATGTTCAGACTAGCGGAGGGAGAAGGTTCAATGCACGTGATATAAGAAAAAAACCAAGTAGGCCTGATATAATAATTTTACAGAATTGCCCAAACTACCAAGAAGTAGTAAGAAATAGTGTGATACCTGTGTCTGCTTTATTTTACAAAGAACTCCACTGATTGGGTGATCCTTCAAGGGGTAATTGCACTGTCTGCTCGAGCCAATGGAGAAACTTGAGGCACAAATGCTTATGTTTGGGTTCTGCTATCCATCAAAGCATTTTTGTTATTAACACCAACAAAGCACAACTTCACAAAGAAATCATAGCTGTCAAACCAAAATGCAGGATTTACAGAACCAGGCAAAGGGAAAAAATAATCTCTAGGAAGTTACAAGACGGACTCAAACTCACCAGTGCAGATTGTGACAAAAGCTTGCACCAGGGCGTTGAAGCCTCAAAACTGGGGCTCTGTTTCTGGTAAATACTTAGAGAAGAGAATGAGTTCCTTCCCTTGTCCATAACAGTTGGCGTTGACCCTTAAGAAGCAAAACAGAAATCTAACTGTGAATTCAACAAAGAAAAAGACAACTCCCAAAGATAGATTGGAAATTTACAGTCTTTCAAACTCAAACTGCACTGAGTTTCAAAAAGAGAAACCCAAATGCAATGCAAATTCAGCGAAATGACACTCAAATCCAAACACCAAAAAAGCAAACAGCTTGGGAACAACTAACCATCGGCAATCGGAGCAGCCACAGCAACCGCCGAGGAATCATCGCCCTTTGCGGTGCTCACACCGTCCCCGGCGATCGGAACCTCGCCGGTCCCGCAGTCTCCGGGATCCACAGACGGCGGAGTGCACAAGTCCTTAGGATTCTCCGTCGCCGGAGCCTGCTTCGCCGCATTTTCCGCCTCCACAATCCACACCAGCAAGGGCAAATTTTGTTAGACTTTTCAGAAGCTTTTTCTGCAAAAAAAAAAAAAAAAAAAGAAAGCTTTCGGATTCGGGCATCTTATACCTTGTGGCGTTTGGGAGACGGCGTCTTATCTTCGGAAGAAGAAGATCTCTTGCTATTATTACCAGAGAGAGATCCACTTCGTCTCGTTGAAACCATGACTCTCTGGTTTTTGGTGTTTTGCTCGCCTTTTTCTGCCCTTTCGCTTCTCTCTCTCTCTCCCTATTTTATTGCCTCTGTTCAACACTAATATTTATAGAGGAGAAAATTTTACGGGAATTATGAACATTGATATGATATTATTGATTATAATCTTTGTGCACTCCATTTCACATTTTCTTTTTACTTTTTCTTTCTTTTCGCTTTACCTAGGGAAACAATAACATATGCGGCCACCAATGTTTCTTTTGTTCTTCTACATTCACCCAAATCTATGTTCTGTTTTACCGTTATCAACTAAGTTAACTGATAAAGATTATATTTTAAATCACAAATATAAGTTTATTGAGATCAAATTTGAATTTTTCCATGAATAAGAAGAGGATTAAAAAGAATTGAGACTACTATATTGCTTTGTGTAGCTCAACTAAATTCTTGAAGTTATATTTTTTTGTTTTGTTAGGGAAAGTCGGAATATGTCATTAACCAACATAGATGAGTGAAAGGAGACCATAGTTACCTAATATGGGATACGGTAGAGTTTGTGGTACAGGTATGGGTATGGGGTATGCTAATTTCTATAGAATATGATATAAGGGTAGTGTGCTTCGATATAATATTTTGGTGCGTAATTCATTTAAAAGGGTACGTAGAATTCATCTTTTGCATTGATGTATATATTTTCAATATAAGATGAACATATGCTGAACATATGTAAGTTATTTAACAAAAAATAATTAACAAAAATCTTAAAATAACAAAAAGTTTTAGTGATCTAGTTAGTGG
>SMDT01002451.1:0-35038 GCA_005392925.1 Aquilaria sinensis
TAAAATATATCTCTAAGGGTTCAAAACACATTAAAACATACTAAATATGAGAGAAATAAATATAACAATTATAAGCTAATCACACCTCAACACATAATAGTGGATATATTAATTCTGGAGGGTCAGCTAGTATGGTTATTTCATTTTCATGATAGAATGCTTACTAATTAATTTTAGGTTGCTTAGAAAGTTTATTCATGATATGTTATGGGTTCTGAAGGTTTGTTTACATCATGTTATTGACATCGGAATTTTTGGGTTCAAAACTGAAAAAAATGAGTTTTGCTCAAAGGCGAGTAAAAGTTAAGTGTGAGAGAATTTAATGAGTCCATAATTTACATATATTTATTTAAGGATTATCTTAGCTTTTGTTTTGATTTATTAAGTTAATAAGGCTGTTAATAGTGTTATTTTATTTTATTTTATTTGAGTTTTTGAAGGAAGTTGGGAAAACGGTGCCTTTCGGACCAACATGGACTCACGGTGCTTAAATTAATTTAAAAAGAAAAAAGAGTGTAAGGTTCTGCCAAAGACTTGGGTTTTACGTGAGAGTGCCAATTGAAAACAAAAAAAGTAAAAATAAAAATAATAAGGGGATTCAAAGGGGCGTCAAGTCGGTCGAACGTTTTGGAGACAATGACTTTGAAGCACATGGCAGATTTTGGACTTGCAAAAGCCCAATGGCTGAGCTCGAATGGTTGAGTGTTTCCAAGTATTTCTGATTCCCGCAAAGTATTCGATTAAATGCTCGTGAGAAATTGCAAAGGGAGTTTGGAAAGTCTGCTGAGACCAGAAAAGAGCCTGGTTACAACCTAAATTTGGAAAGGTATCTCATCACTTTTATATTTTAGCCCCTTTGGTTATATTTTAGGAGAGGAGTTTTTGCCGATAAATAGAGATAAAACATAAGAGCTCTCTAGCTGGGCAACCATGGTTGGTTTTATTTTTTCTTGTTTTTTAAAGACATGGGCGAGTAGTTTTCTAGTTCAGTTTAAGGGAGCGATTTCTACCGCCAATACCGGTTGTAAGATTTAACTTTGCTTTATTAAAATTCTCCTTAAATTCAAGTACTGTTTGTTGAAATTCTCTTTAAATTCAAGTATTTAATTCTTTATTGTTAAGAATTGTTGCAGTTGATTTTCTTGTTCTTACTTGTTGAATTGGTTTTGAGATTTCTCATTGCTTTCTATTTTCTTTCAACCACTTGGGTGTGAGGAATTTGATCTAGAAGTAAGTAAACTGACTGGAAATTATTTTTATTTCAGGTTAGTTCATACAGGAGAAATATGACAGGTTAAATTGTTCAAGTTTTTTTATAGTAACCGGAAATAAACATTTTTGTTCACTATTCTTGCATGTTGATTTAGAGTTAATTAGAAATTGTTTTTCAATATCTAGTTGCTAAAAATTAAGAAATTAATTTCAAGCTTTTTTTTTTTTTAATTTTACAGTTAAATTCTTTGGGCTATTTTAACTTTAAAGAGAGTCCGATTTATTTGCTTGAATTAAAAAAAAAATTTTGTTCGATGATCAACTACATTATTGGAATAGATAATCAGCCCTAAACTTAGCATTTTTAATATTAGTTAGTTTTATTTTAATTTACATATTTAGTTTATTTTTTAATTCGATTTAAACCCACCTAATCTTTTATTTTAGTTTTCTATCATAGAGTTTTTAGTTAAAAATTTTCTGTGGGATTTGACCTAGTTTTCACCACTACATTACAAATTTTATTTATTCTAAGTTGTTAGTGAGACCAGAATATTTTTGGCAATTTCAACAACTAGCAAAAAATTTGGTGTGGCACCAAATTTTTTGCCAGTTGTCGAAATAGTAAAAAATAATTCTAGTCTAACTAACGACTCAAGTTAAATAAATTTGTATTATAATGGTGGAAACTAGGCTAAATACTGCTAACTTCCCTTTATATTGTTCTAGGCCTTGAAGCTAGAAAGAACTTTTCCAAAAAACTTTCTCTTCAAGTCATTCAAGGTTCTAATTGAGGTAGAAGGAAGGTAGTATAGTCAATCCTTTGCCTTGTTCGCCAACAAGAACTGGAAGGCTCTTAGCTTAATCTATTCTTCTGTAACTCCTTGTGGCTTCATGGTCAAGCAGACAACATGAAATTCCTTCAACTGTTTGTGGGGGTCCTCACCTGCAAGTCCATGAAAGGTAGGCAATAAATGAATCAATTCAGATTTTAATTCAAAAGCTACCTTAATGTCAGGAAAATTGGTACATAGTGGTTATTGGACAACGTCGAGAGTTGCCAACTCCCTTAATGTTTTTTGCGCTGCCATCTGTACAACAACTACTGCTTATTCGCGTTTAGAGTCATTGTTCATAGATGTTGATACAAAAAAATTAACCACTTGGGTTTTTTGCTTTCATGTTCACCTTTGCTGTCTTTTTGATCTTTGGACAATTAACATGTACAAGAAGATCTTAGCATAAGCCAGTTTACTGTAAAGAGAACCTTTAACACAAAAAATCATCCTAGCAATGGTGCCAAATTTTTTGTTGATCATTGAAATTGCTAAAAATAATTCTAGTCTCACTAACAACTTAGAATAAATAAATTTGTACGGTAATAGTGAAAACCAGGTCAAATCCTAAGGGATATTTTTAACCAAAAGCTTGTTGAACAGAAACTGAAATAAAAGATTAGGGGGTTTGAATCAAGTTCTAAAATAAATTGAAACTATAAATTAAATTGAAATTAATCAATATTAAGAATGCTTAGTTCAGGTTTGATTATCCATTCCAGTAACACAATTGATCAAGAAAAGATTTCTTCAATTCAAGCAAAGAAACAAAAATCTCTTTAAAGCTAAAAAAAGCCCAAAGAATTAAGTAGTAGAATCAACCAGAGAAAGCTCTAGGTTAATTCTTAATTTTGAGCAACTAGATTTTGAAAAGGAATTTTTAATGAACTCTAAAAGCTTGAATGATTTAACCTGTCTTATTTCTCCCTGTATAAAGTAACCAGAATAAAAAATAATTTTTATTCAATTCACTTGCTTCTAAGTCAAATTCTTTTCACCTAAGAGGTTTGAAAAAAAACCAAGTAACGAGCAATCTTATAACCAATTCAACAAGTAAGAACTTGAAAATCAATCACAACAATTTTGAACCATGAAGAAGTACTTGAATTTAAAGAACAATTCAAACAAGTATTGTCACAGTCGGTGTTGGCAATGAAAATCACTCCCTTAAATTGAACTAGAAAGCTACTTGCTTATGTCTTGAAGAAAAGTACAAGAAAAGAGATGAAAACCTAATTGCCAAGAAATAGATGATCTTGTGTTCTTTTCCACCTCAATTTATATAACTAAAACAATATCCTTCCCATAACAAAAACATAGAAATTCAACTGTTGAGATACCTTCCAAAGTCTAGTTGTAGACAGACTCTCCCTTGATTAGCTAATAAGTCCGTATAAATCAAGAATCCCAAATTTGTCCACCCATTGGTTGCTCCTCACAGGCATTTCATCGAACAACTCTTGGACATGTGATAGTTGGATAGTTGAACCTCCATCTTCGAAACTTAGATACTCTCAAGGTTTATTGGTGCAGAAATCAGATAGGACAAAGGATGGTAGATTATGAAAGGCTACTGGTCACTTTGGTTGCAAGATTTACATTTATTTGGGAAAGCCAAAACCAATTGAAAGAATGTGAAAAGCAAAAGCTTAATTATTGCAGAATGGGGCCCCAGTGCCCCAAAATCTCAGCTTGTAGGGCCTTAGGGACTATAAATCCCACATAGTTAGTATTGGCTAACTATTACTCGTCAAGATAAATTAAAACAATTTATATGCAACTAGTTTCTTAGCCTACCCAGTAAAAAAAAGATATGCATGCTTTTGTCCTAGCAATGCAAATGAATAAGTAAACTATTTTTTAAAAACATTGCTCGAGCATTTCATTTAAAACATGCTCAAAACGTGCCAAGACAGTGAAATGCTAGTTACTTTGACTTCAAGTAATAGTCTGTGCATACTTAACACCAGTAGCATGCACCCAAAAGTAACTAGATGGTTTTACATCACAATGTATCCTAATAGAGGCAATACCTTAGTACACAAGGTACTATATACATAAGACAAAGACCTAACTAAGATCATCTACTTGAGCCCCACCTTTGAGCTATCAAAGCTCCAAGTGCAAGCCCTTCCTTAGTCATTGTGCACCACTTAGCCTCTACACTGTAAAGGCATAAAACTTAGTTAGTAAATAGTTTAGTCCACAAGTAAACTTAGAACCATGAGGATTCTCAAGGAAGAATACCTGTAAAAGATAAAGCTTAGGCCACAGCTATCATCTAGTTATTAGGCCCGGGGTTAGAACCTACACAATAAACTTAAGGCAGTGAGTACATGAATGTACTCAGTAAGGGTCCTTTGGGGTACCTGCAAAGAAAATAGCAGTAAGCCAACATACAACCATGACAAACAAGAAAATAGACAAGTGGTCAACCAACAAACAACTCAAGCAATAGCAACATATAAGATATGCAATGCATGAATGTATCATATGAAATTCACATAACACTTGAGACTTTCTGCACACTAGGTGCCATAAGCCTACCGTGAGCTCAAACGGGAGAGGTACTTGAGACACTGGCCCTCGTATCCTGGGTACTTTACCTCCCATAAGTCCCACTTATGGGTTTTAGAGTAGGTCGTCACCTCCTCTCAAACTTACCCGCATTTACCCTTAATTTATTGTACAGGGTAGCCATCCAATGTGGTTTAACTAGCCAAACCCTTAGAGTTTAGCTTAAAGCTCCGTAGTGGCTTACTTAACAAACCAAATGGTTCGGTTGGGATCTACTTAGGTTTTCTTTTTATTGACCAAAGGTCTATGACATTCCACTCGGCCAACAAAGAGTCTGAAAACTGACTTAATCCCTTTAGTGCTCACTTAGGAACTTAAGCACTTTAACTTCCTTAGCCACCATTACTTACTCTTCCTTAACCACACCACTTAGCTACCACCTAAATAATGGAAGCTTTGGAGCAGCAATTCTGGTGGGGAGAGGAAGCTACGAAATTTGGGGAAGGAAACAAATGGCAAGGGAAGTCAACTTACCCAAAAATATACTAACTCCCCCACTAAGGCACACTTCTTCCACTCTTGCTCCTGGACCCATAAATTCTCATTTGTTTTAATTTGGTCACCAAACTCTCAACCCAAAACCATATTTCCTTTCTTCTAAAGGATGCCAAAAAGCCTCTTACACTTGGCCTTTTGGACACTTTGGCCACCTAAGACCTAAATGGCTCAAACAAACACTTAGTGCAACATTTTACCTAAATCCTTCAAAGACGGTTCTAATAGCTAGGATAACTAATGGTCTTGACTTAACTAAGCCAAATTTCTTACATGACCCTAATTTTATCAAAATTATAGTCATGCCACTAACTTGGGTCAAAATTACCATTTTACCCCTTTTTGACTTTTAGGTGCCAAACCACACTTAGAAACTCACTTACTTAATTAAGCTTAACTTACTTGCTTAACAAGGTGCTAACTTGAGGTACTTAATTTAATAAAAATACTTAAATAAACTAAAAATAAATACTTACTTGGTTAAGACCTTTCTTTAACTAGGAGAGCCGTCACATATACCAAGCTTGACCATAAGCAATACTTTTCCCCATCTCACCTCAGCAGTTATGAATGATTGTTTACACCATGTATCTAGTAGCTTCCCTCAATGTTCAACCAAACTCATATTCCAGCATGGATATATTGACTAGACTAATGAGCAATCCAATCAAACCATTCTGAAAACCAATCCTCACCATCTTCCAACATAACATCAACTATTTCCTCTGACTTACAATCGAATATCACCATTAATCCACCCACATATTTGACTTTCTAATCATTAAAACCTTCTACATCACATAGCTTTTGTAACTCCATGTTGTTTCAAATTGTTTCTCCTTCATAGCCACACCCAATTGTAACCAAGTCAATTATTCAATTTCAAATTTGATTATATTCCTATGCAATCATTCTACTTTGCCACCCCTTTCATCAACGATCCATCCATGCACCATGAGATATTGTACTGTACCTTTATTTTGCAAGAAGGCTTGTATTGTTGTTGTCTAAGAGTTCTTTCGGAAAGTGAGACACATTTGCCCGCATCTTAAAAGTACCAACCCATATGTTATTTAGTTCTTTTTTCTAAACCTTGAATGTTCTTCATGTATTTGATTCTAATGAAGCCAAAACAAAATACTATTGTCGTCTTCTTTTTAGCCATGTACATATCCACCACATTCCTCATTCTTTAAAATACCAACAACATATGTTTAGCATCCCAATCTTTCGAGAAATTCATGAAGAAGAATGACTTTGATATTCTATTCATAAACCTCTTGAACAAAATTTACTCACTTGACATTCTTCCCAGTTTCATTCCCTTTCTCTCTCAGCAACTTTGATGCTTACTTGTTCACACACTTTCTCTCACCCATTCTCACTTTCTTATCAATTCTTTAATTCTATTACTATGATAACTCTCCTAGTCAATGAATGACTTTGACCCAATAAGTATGTTTTATTTAAGTATTTTTACTTAAATGCCTCAAATTATTATCTTATTAAGCAAGAAAAATAAGCTATGTAAAGTAAACGTGAGCTTCTAAGTGTGATTTGGCACCTAAGAGTCATAAAGGCAAAATGATAATTTTAACCCAAGTGAGTGGCATGACCATAATTAAAATGAAAATAGGTTCATATAAGGATTTTTTACTAATTAAGTTATGGCCATAAGTTATTCTAGCTATTAGAACCACAATTGAAGAAACAATGTAAAATTTTCACTTACTGTTCAAATGTGCCATTTATGACTTGAGTGACTTATGTGTCTAAGAGGCTAAGTGTAGGAGGCATAAAAATACTTTTTCAGACCAAGGATGGATGGTATTAAGTGTGGATCTAGTTCCAAATTGCAAAAAAAAAAAAAGTTTAAAGGCCAAAAAGCAAGAAAGCAAGAAGTAAGCTTTAGGGGAGTTGTAGGATATTTTAGTAAAAAGTTATCCACTATTCTCATTTCTTCCTTTTTGGATTTTCATGGTTCTCTCTCTCTCTAACAGCTTTTCTACCAAAATCCTCATAAATCCCACAAATTTCCAACAAATTTAAAGATCCCAAAATGAAATCAAGAAAACTCTAGCTCATTCTTGGTGAATTATTTTTAATTGGGCTATTTATTGCATGTTTTGGGCATAAACCTAAATGTAAGCTTCTTGGCTTGGATTGAGCTTGTTCTAAGTTAGTGAGTAGCTAGAAGTAGCCTTGATTTCTAGTTCTTGGTGCCAAATCATGTTGGTTGTCGGTTTAGAACTCAAGAAAGCTAGGTTGAGCTCAAGTGTGCTTACGGTACTTATGTTTTATTCTTGCTTTGGGGATGAATTTAAGGTAAGAACTCAAATTAATTTTGCTCAAATCATGCATATAAATGTAGTATTACATGCGGGAATAAAGTAGAAATAAGACCCATTTGAATTGGCTTTGGGGATCGAAAGATTAAGCAAGATTGGTGCAAACTAGCACAAAAACATGAAGTACAAAGCACACCATTGGGTGTGTGTCGCCAATGGTGAGGACATGCCGCCAAGGGTCCTTAAACCAACTTAAAAGCTGTTGCCTTTGGTAATGCCCTTAGTGCCTTGTCACGAAGGCCCTTAAAATCAAGGTACCCTAAGAACGTCTCAATCTCTTGGCTATCATCCTTAGGCTATTCTAAGATGTTCTGTAGTTTCAGTTGGGTTTAAAACTATTTCTTAAGTTGGGAATTATACATTTTTTAAGTGGTACTTAAGTAGCGTGGTTAAGGTAAGCAAGGTAAGGTGGCTAAGGGGGTTAAAGTCGTCAAGTTGTTAAGGCAGCACTAAGGGGATTAAGGTGGGTTTCAGAGTCTTCATTGGCCCAAGCAAGAGGTCATAGACCTTCAAGCAATAAAGAGAAAACCTGAAAGGATCTCAACCAAACTTTGTGGTCTGGTAAGTAAGCTACTAAGAAGCCCTAAGCTAAGCTCCAAGAGTTTGGCAAGTTAGACCACATAAAATAGCTACCTTGCACAATAAGTTGAGGGAAAGACAAGTTTTGAGAAAAGGTGATGACCTACTCTATGACATCATAAGTAGGACTAAAATGAGATAAAAGATTTTGGATATGTAGGCTTTTTTCTCAAGTACCTCTACCTTTTGAGCTCACAACAACTTTAAGATAAGAAGCCCGAAGGCTTATGTATGTTGCATATCATACATTCATGCATTATGATAAATACAGGTAAAATGGTGTTTTAACCCCATATTTGAGCTTGATTAATTGAAAGATTTGTGGTCTTCTCATATTATTTTGGTGTCTTGGTGTACGTCAGCGAGAAAAGTTGCAAGTTGTGGCATAATCCTAAAGCTTAAGGCATGACAAAAACTTGCATTGAAGGAGTTTGAGGGCTGGAAATTCGTGTAGCCACAACTTGCATTTGTGATTTATTGATGCGGCCACACCAAAACCTGGTGTGGCCGCATCAATAAATCACAAATACAAAGGAAGGCTCAGTTATTTGGTGTGCTAGACCCCCACACTTAGCTTTTGCTCATCCCCAAGCAAAACTCAAAATAGAAACATACTTTTGAGTTAAACCGAGTAAGATAATTCACATCCAAGGATCTTGAAAAACTTAACTAAAGGAATTAAGCAAGCAATCTACTCGACAATAGCAACTCAAAACTAAATAAGTCCTTGAAAACAATTTCTTTCTCAAGTTAGCAACAATCACCATTGAAAATCTGAGAAAAACATCAAACTTTTGTATGAAGTAAAAAGAACAAACCAGGTAGATAAGAACTCAAAAAGCACCACCGGTCTTACCACAAACCCATGGAAAATAAGAAATCAGTTGAGAATTTACTTTTTTTTTTATTTAACTTGATTTTTTCATTTTTTTTATTTTGTCTTTTTCTTGTGTTCCGCCGTTTAGCGAGTGTATAATAGGGGCTCTACCATACCCAAGCTACTAACTCGACACAACTCCAAAGTGGTCTTTGACCATACTCATGTTCCTAGTACCTTTTCGAGCAGTGATCGACTCTTGCCTTAGGAGAAGACCCCAACCTACTTCAATACCCAGAACAGCGGAGTAGCAAATTTCTTTTTTTTTTTTTTTCAGAATGCAACAAGTCAAACAATTTTTATTTTTTTCTCAAGTGATTCAAATCATCCATCAACCGAACAAACCACATATTCAACTTAATAAGCTCATAATCTCACAAGGTTTAAATCAATGTACTAAGTACACAAATTTGATGAAAAAAATCAGCTTCTCAAGATAACCATCAACTAGCTTGATCAAAAATTGCAAAAACAATTTAAAAATAAAATTTGAGAGTTGCATAAAGACTAATAAATTACTAACTCAACACTCAAGCTAAGCATTCAAGAACCAAAAAGGTGAAATCATCTAACAATTCAGATCGATGCTCAAAAGTATGAATAAAAAAAATTTTAGTTCAAAAATTTTGAAAACAGAAAATTATGGCTTAAGCTACCCACTCCCCCACACTTAAATCAAACATTGTCCTCAATGTTTACAATAAAAGCACAGATGGGGAAAAGAAAAGGTACCGCCCTGAAAGGTGATTTCACAATGATCTATAGCCCAGAATTTGACTTCAGCTTGCTGCCCCATATGGTTCAGTTCACCTCCAGCTTAAAAGAGATATTGCCTGACCAAGAAAATCAGTTGTGAGAATAAAGAAACCTAAAAAAATAAAAGCTGAAAAAGAAAAAATAAAAATAAAATAAAGAAAGAAAGAAAAAATCCTAATTGTTCGTGGCACAAAACCATGCTTGGGTTGCCTCCCAAAAGCGCCTTTTCTTTATTGTCTTTGGCTAGACAGTTTCTTCCTGCATCAACCAGGGTGCTTTGAGAATTCCTCATGAAAAGGCTTTAACTTATGCATCTCAGTGTTGAACACTTTATCCGTTTTCAAACTTTTAAGCTCAACTGCACCATGAGTAGAAATATCAGTAATAACAAATGGTCCAATCCAATTCAGCTCAGACTTACCAGATAACTCTTTCCATCTTTTTCTATGTTTGCGAAACACCTTTTGTCCAACTACAAATGACATCTCATGTTCTTGGCGCAACTTGACATTTTTTTTCTTACCTTTTTGTGCAAACCTTACTTGGTTTTCAACCTTTATTCCTGATTCATTTTATACCAAAGTATCAATTTTTTCAACAAAAGAAACAGAATTATCCTTGTCAGTTTCCTTTAATGTGTCAAAAATATTGAACTGTACAATTTTTCCATCGAATTCCATTGTGAGAGTACCAGTATCCACATCAATCTTGGTCTTGGATGTCTTTAAAAATGGTCTTCCTAACAAAATAGGAGCAGTTAGGTCATCATTCTCCATATCAAGCACATAAAAATCAGCAGGAAAAATTAAATCATTTACTTGCACAAGAACATCCTCAACCATGCCCCTAGGATAGGCATTGGATTTATCAGCTAATTGCATCACAACACTAGTTTCATTCAAAGGTCCAAGTTTCAAAGAAGCATATATTGAATATGGCATGACATTCATTGAGGCTCCCAAATCTAACATAGCTTTTTTCACATTAAAATTGCCTATTACACATGGTATAGTAAACATACCAGGGTCCTTACACTTCTCAGGCAACTTTCTTTGGATTATTGCTGACACATTCTCCCCAACTTTGATTGTCTCATCAACCTTCAGCTTCTTTTTATTGGTGCACAACTCCTTCAGAAACTTGGCATACCGTGGCACCTGCTTAATTGCATCCAACAAGGGTATGTTGATTTCAACCTTCCTAAGAGTTTCAAGAATTTCCTACTCGGTCTCCTCTTTCTTTGATTTAGCCAACCTGCTAGGAAAATGAGGTGGGATTAGAATTTTTGATTTTGGAAAAATTGGCTTGTTGCTTACCTCCTCAGTTTGTGCATCAGAAGTTGATGGTTTTAGGCTATCTTGTTCCTTTTTAAGTGCTGCCATTTTTGATGTGGTGGTTTGCACCTCTTTGCCACTTTGAAAGGTCACGGCATTAACATGCTCTCTTGGGTTGATTTCAGCTTGAGATGGCAGCCTCCCTTTTTCAGCTTCAATTTTGTTCAATGAGGCTGCCAGTTGTGAAATTTGGTTCCCCAAGTCTTTAATGCTAGCCCTTGTTTCCTGTTGAAACATTTGAGTGTTAGTGGCTAAAGCTTTCACAATATCTTCTAAAGCCATACCTGAATTTGGTGCTTGGTTCTGTGATGGAGGAGCTGGTTTGTTGTAACCGGCAGATGGATACGGTGGCTGATTGTTTGGCTGCCCATATCTCATATTCGGGTGGTCTCTCCAACCAGGGTTGTATTGATTGGCATATGGGTCATACATTCTTGGTTGGTTAACAAACCCACTTGCCGCATTCACTTGAGGTGTTGTATCCTCTTGCAGTTGTGGGCACGAGTCAGTAAAGTGTCCTTGAATAGAGCAAATGCCACAAACTCTAGAATTTTGGACCTGTCCCAAGGCAACTTGTCTAACAAGAGAGGTTAGTTTAGAAAGTTGAGCTTCAATATTCGAAGTTCCTACCTCATTTACCTTCTTCGGCACATGGTCTACCCGTGTCCCAAATTATTGCGAGTTACCTGCTATTTTAGAAATCAGGTATTTTGCTTCTTCGGGTGTCTTTTCTACAAGTGCTCCTCCACTTGCAGCATCCAACATACATCGATCCATGAACAGTAGTCCTTCGTAGAAATACTGTAGCAAAAATTGATCAGAAATCTAGTGATGTGGGCAACTCACACACAGCTGGTTGAATCTCTCCCAGTACTCATAGAGACTTTCTCCGTTGTACTACTGAATCCCGGTGATTTCCTTCCTAATCGTTCCAACCATCGAAGCTGGAAAGAACTTCTCCAAAAATTTTCTTTTTAGGTCATTCCAGGTTCTAATCGAACCGGAGGGAAGGTAGTACAATCAGTCCTTCACCTTGTCCGCCGAAGAGAATAGGAAAGCTCTTAGTTTAATTTGTTCTTCTATAACTCCTTGTGGTTTCATGGTCGAGCAGACTACAAGAAATTCCTTCAAGTGTTTGTGGGGATCCTCGCCTGCAAGACCACGAAAAGTAGACAATAAATGAATTAATCCAAATTTTAATTCAAATGCTACCTCAATATCAGGAAAATCGATGCACAATGGTTGTTGGACAACGTCGGGAGTTGCCAACTCCCTTAGTATTCTTTGTGCTGCTATTTCTACAATAACAACTGCTTCTTCTTTGGTTTCAGAGTTGCTATTCGCAGATGTTGAAGCTGTGAAATTGACCACTTGCCTCTTTACTTTCCTGTTCGCTTTTGCTATCTTTTCGATCTCTGGATCAAACACTAGTTCACCTGTATGAGAAGATCTTGGCATAAGTCAATTTACTGAGAAAGAAAGAAAGAGAAAAAAAATGAACAAATAAATAAAAATGAAACTTTAACAGAAAAAAAAATCTCCCTGGCAACGGCGCCAAATTTTTGGTCGGTCGTCGAAACCATAAAAAATAATTCTGTTATCCCTAACAACTCAGAATAAATAAATTTGTAGTTTAGCAGTGAAAACTAGGTCGAATCCCATGGAAATTTTTTTTAACAGAAAGCTTATTGTCAGAAAACTGAAATAAAATATTGGGGGGCTTTCTTGAAATAAATGCTGAAATAAATTAATTGTAGAATTAAAATGAAATTAAATAATACTAAAAATTCTCTGTTCAGGGTTGATTATCCATTCTAATCACATAGTTGATCATTGAATAAAAGTACTCCTTCAATCCAAGCAAATAAACAGGACTTTTTTTAAAGCTAAAAAAACCCAAGGAATTCAGCAGTAAAATTAACCAGAAAAAGCTTCAGATTAATTTCTTAATTTTGAGTAACTAGATATTGAAAATCAATTTCTAATTATCTCAAAATCAGCATTAAGATCAATGAACCAAAATTTTATTTCAGGCAACAATTCAAAAGCTTGAACAATTTAACCTGTCTTACTTCTTCGTATGAACTAACCAGAAATAAAAGTAATCTCCAATCAATTCACTTGCTTCTAATTGAATTCTTCACCTAAGCGGTTGAAAGAAAATCAAGCAAATTTGCAATCGCATAACCAATCCAACAAGCGAGAACAGGAAAATTAATTGCAATAAATCTGAACAACAAAGAAGTAAATACTTGAATTTAAAGAGTATTTAAGCAAGTAAAATCAATCCTCATAACCGGTGTTGGCGATAGAAATCGTCCCTAGAACTGAACAAAAAAATTACTCACTATGATTGGAAGAAAAACAAAGAACAATAATAATAGAAAAAAAAACTAAAGAGCAAAAAAGAGAAAGGGAGCGGGGAGTTCTTGTGGCAGCCACGCTTTTAAACCAAAGGAAAACTAAAACCTATGTGCTAAACTCATAAAAACTCCCTAAACTTTCTATATTGTTACAAAATTACCCCAAACAAATAAAAAGATTCAAAATAACTAGAAGGTTTCAAAGTTGTCAGCCAAGCAATGCTCCAGAACAGCAACAGCAACTTCAAGCTGATATTCGACCTTGATTCAGCCATTATTTCTCAAAACTCAAAGCATAAAAGTTTTAGAGATCTTTCTTAGCTTCGAAACGACACCTGAATCATATAAAACAGACATCTACAGCTAAAGATATGCCCAAAATACCGCAACTACTTTTGAACCAGTGATGACTCGCAAATCGCGACTTTGAAGCTAAATTTGATCCTCTTAACGTGCAAACTGGGTTTCATAGCCTAAATGTGATTTGTAGCTCCCAATGTTAGCTTTCCAATGAATCAATAATCACTCAATTCTGATCTCTCTAGCTCAAGATATGATTTTTCTACCGGAACATCACCAATCTGTCAAAATCCTGAAAGAACACAACCAAATTTAAACTTATAAAATTGAAAATTAAATCAACTTTCAATTAATTGAGTCCAGATATGCTCTAAGTTATAAAACATACTCAAAATATATCTTTAAGGTTCAAAACATATTAAAATATACTAAATATGAGAGAAATAAATATAATAAATATAAGCTTATCAGCTAGCACAAAAAATCTAGTGCAACCACACCAATGAAGTCAAGTACTTGAGGGAGGAACCGTCAACTAGAGCTGCCACACCAAATTCTTGGCGTGGCAACATCAATTATTAGGGCAACGAGCAGCATATATAAAGAAAAAAAAAAAAAGGGCGTACAAGAAGAGGAGATTGGAATGAGAACCATAGCTGGATATAAAGCAAAAAAACAAGATTGCAAAAAAGAAGAGAAAAAAACTGTGGCTAGAGATAAGAATGAAGAACCAATCAAAAGATTGCAAAAGAGGAGCAAGAACAATTCATGCATCCGTGAAGTTTCAATTCTTCAGTCTTCTACTAATTCATTTTCTTTATTTTTGGATTAATCATGGATTTTAGTTTATTTGTTGGTTTTGTTTCAAAGATGTTTTTTTTGGCTAGATTTCTATATTTTCTAGAGTAATTATGAGCCTTGGATGATGTTTTGATTCTTGTTTGCATGAACTCTAGACTTTTTATTGAATTTATTGTTTTCATTTGTTCTTATGCTTGATTGTTAAACTCTTGGCCATGAGTGTATTTCTTAATGCAAATTTGTCTTCTAAAGAAAAGACTTGTGCTAGAAGAATAAGGCAAACTAGGTTAGAATTGAGTTTGAAGTCTCTAAGAGATTAATAGACTATATGGAGCTTAAAATCCTTTAATTTTAGATGGACAAGGGATTGTCATTTAATATTAGATGGGTTAAATACATTTACCTCTAAAGAAGGAATTTGTTATCAGTAATTTCATCTGCAATAAATTGATAAATGACATAGGTAGCTAGTAAACAAGCTCAAAGTGGATTCCAAGAAGATCAATTGCTATAGGAGAGTTCTTTTTCCATAGTCACTTTATTAAGCATACAAGTAGTGGTTAGTGTTAGTTTTCCTTAGAATTTAATTAGTAGTTTTTAATAGTTGCAAGTAGTTAATAAGGTTGATTATCTGCCACTTTTTATTTAATTCAAGAATTTATTTTCATTTAGTTTTTTTCACTTCTCTACTAGCTTAGCTTTCTTTAGTAGTTGATCCCTGTGGACATGACCCGGTTTTACCAGTTTTATTACTTGTCTAACAACCGTATATTTGTGATTTGCACAACACATTGCATATCAAATATGTTTAATGCTTGTGTTGATTGTTGGTTGGTTGTTACTTGTTCGTTTGCCATATTTTACACATTTGCTTGTTGTTTTTCTTTACAAGTACCCTAAGAGATCCTTATTGAGTACAATCATATACTCACTCCCTTAAGTTTGTTATACAAGTTCTATCACCGGGCCTAAAAACTAAGTAGATAGTTGTGGGCTAAGTTTCTCTATTTGCAGGTACTTATTACTTGAATCTTTGTGATAGAGATAATTTTTGTGCTAACTAAATATTTGTGCCTTGACAGTCTAGAGGCTAAGTGTTACAAAAGGACAAGTAAGAGCTTTGCACTTGGAGGATGACAGCTCAAAGGTAGAAGCTCAAGTAGGTAATCTTAGTAGTATTTTACCTTATATATATGGTACTTTGTGTACTAAGATAGTGCCTCTATTAGGATACATTGTAGTGTGAAACCATTGAGTTACTTTTTAGGTGCATGCTATGTTAAATAGTGTGCATAAGCTACTACTTGAAGTTGAAGTAACTAGTATTTTATTGCCTTGGCACATTCTAAGTATGTTTTAAAATGAATGCTTGAGCAACATTTTCTTTAATTGGTTTACTTGTTTTGCATAGTCAGGACAAATACATGCATATCTTCTTACAGGGTAAGCTAAGTAACTAGTTGTATGTAAATTATTTTAATTTACCTATGAGTAATGGTTATCCAATAGTAACTAAGTAGAATCACAGTCCCTAAGAGCTAACAAGTTATTTTAATTCAGGGCATTGGAACCCCACTCCATGACAACTAGTCTAAATAGTGCCAAAAACTTAGGATGGCCCAAATAGGAAATGTTATAAAAGATGTGGGATGGGGGAAGCAAATAAATTTGTGCCAATTTATTTCCTTTAGTTGCTCAATGGGGTTGTTAGATTCATAAGCCTTCTCAACCTGTACTTGAATTCGTACGATACTACAAGCATAAAAGTTAAATCAAGATTTGAATCAAGAATCAAAATCTTCTTTTTGTGAATTGAGATTTAAGAATTGAATTGAACCGTAGGATACAGTAAATATAAAATTAACCTATAGTTTGTGTAGTTTGGATGATAGGATGTAAGAAAAAAGTAGAGTTTGTGTGAGCAAATAAATTAAATATCAATACAAGAAGTTTGTATTAGAACTTTTCATTCACAATTTTGAGGCATTCATTCGCTTCCCAAGGAAAAAGGGAAGAGATGTATAATTAATATTAAGGTTGTAAGTTTTGAGTTTGGGGTCGGGTTCGGCTTGGAACCTGAAATTTTTAAGTAATTTCTTCATCCGAAAATGTATCCCAACCTGACCCTATTTATATTCTTAACCCCAAACCGACCTTAAATCAAAAAAATAGGGTTAGGGTCGAGTTTACCCTACATAACTTGACACCCCCGTCGCTGTAGCCATTCCCTCTACCATGAAGGGCGAAGATGGGGGATGGAGCCTGGAGGGCAATCATGGTGGCGCTATGCAATACGTATGAAGGATGAGGCAATAGGGAGGAGTTGAAGAATGCAAGATGGAAAAGATGATGGATTGAGGGCAAATGACAATGTGACGAAGGGAGGAAAGGAGGTGAACGACAGCGATTCACAAGGGAGGGAGGCCGGAAGCAAAAGTGAAGAACGGAAAGGACTAAGGAGATGATAAATAGAGCATGAGAGAAAAGAGATGAGGAATGGCATTGGTGACGGCAACAACAAGGGCAAGCGACGTCGGCAGACGGTAGTGGCCAATGAGGGACATAAAGGGAGGTGGCTCTATGTGTGTGTGTGTATGAAATGATGATGGATTAGGGTTAGGGTTGTTAGTTAGGTATTTATAATAGAGGTATGGGTTAAGTTGAGAAATTGGGCTAGGAATAGGAATGGACTATGGCATGTATAGTAATTTTGGGTTGAATCGGGTTAATCTGGTTTCACCCAAGCCAACCCAAATTTTTTGTCTCAAAATTAGGTCTGGTTCGGGTTAACCCGAATACAACTTATTTCTTCCCTTGACCTAACCCTAACCCAAAAAATTGGGTCAAATTTCAGGTCGAGTTTCAGGTTAGGGTTAAAATCTTACACCCCTAGTTAATACATGAAAAAAATTGTTGATAATTATTTTCTATTTTCAATATTACTAGAGTTTCTAAAATATCGAAATCTTATTCTTCTTGAAAGTATAGAGTTTTGATTATTAGGATAAAATGTTAATTTTCATGATAATTATTCTATAGTAGCTATAGGGTACATCTAGTGTAGCCTGCAACTTCCTCATTTTTTTACTATTTACAAAAATGCCACTGCATTTAAATAGCATATTTGTCAAATTGAACACTACTATAAAGAACAATACATTTGTCCAAAAAGAACGATAGTATTTTTCGAAGAGAAATGCACTTCTCAAAGCAACACATTTGTCTAAAAAAAACAAACATTTTTTATTGAATCAAATAAAATTATTTATTAATAGTATTTCTTCTGAAATTTATAATATTTTACAAAATACCACATTTGTAAGTATGAAACAATACATCTTACAAAATGAATAGTATATTACAGAACAACACATTTATCTGAATAAAACAACTTTTTTTATTGAATTTGAACAACATTATTTATAAACAGTATCTCTTCCAAAATTAACAATATTTTACAAAACACCACATTTGTAAAAATGAAATATCACTTCTTACTGAAAGAAACAACACTTATGACTGAAATGAATGATACTTATTACTGAACAAAACAATACTTATCACTAATAACACATATTACAAAATGAACAGTAAAATCATATTTGTATGAATGAACATATATAGCGCATTACAAAATGTATGAATGAAACAGCACTTATTATTGAATTACTGAACAACATTTATTACTGATTAGCTGGAATAAAGTTTACTTAAATATATTTATATTAATATGAATTCAAAAATATTCTAAAAAATGATATTTAAAAACTAGAATCAAGTTTCATATTCATATAACAAAACATTTGTGTGATTGAAATAATACTAAAATCATATTACTGAACGAAACAACAATTATTACTAAATAAAACAAGACCTACTACGAACAACACATCTTATGAAATAAATAACATATTACAAAATAACACATTAGTATGAATAGAATAATACTTATTACTAAACGGAACAATACTTATTACAAACCATATATCTTATGAAATAAACAGCATATTATAGAACAACATCTTTATATGAATAGGACATCACTTATGACTAAACTGAACAGTACTATAGAATAAAACTATATTTGGCTCTAAATAAAAGCTAAGTCCTTCAGCACTACTATCAACATACTCCTTCAGCCAACCCTTACTGGCAGCAGCCTCCATAGCTAGGGTTGCCTATATTGTAGTGTTGTCTCCTTCAATCTCCTCTTTATTGGACATATTTCTATGGTAAGCTTAATTCACGCTGACTTGGACTCATCATCAGCCACATAATCAAAGGAGCCAATGAAGAACAACATCCTTTGTTATTCCATTCTTACAAATTTGTTGTTCTGTAAAATATTATTATTATGAGAAAAAATATTGTTCGTAAATAATTTTTTTTGAATCAACATAAGAAATATTGTTTACTTCAGACAAATGTGTTGTTCTGTGAAGTATTGTTTTCTTCAGACAAATATGTTGTTCCCTTCAGACAAATGTGTCACTCAAGTCACAATGGTAGTTTTATAAATATTTTGAAAATATGGGTGTAGAGCCTGATTCGGGAGTATGTTATCCTCAGCCATCATTCTATGTATGGACGGTCAGTCTTTAGTATATCCATTTTTAATATATCCATCTGGCCATTTTGTTTCATTACCCTTTTAATTCTTTCTAACTAACATGTGCATCTTCTTCCTTGTACATGAGATATTAAATAATGAGTTATTTAATATATTATTCCTAATTTTATTAAATTTACTTAACATATAAAAAAACTCAAACGCTACAACACAAATCCCTAAATACACTTTTAAAATATTATTTTTGAAACAATTAAATATTTTTTTATTAAATTTCTTTATGTTGGATTTGAAAAAAATTGTAAACAATTAATTACATTCAAAATAAATTATTTAAGTAACTGTTAGATAGATAGAATGTTAACTCCAAATGACATCTACTCTGGACAAATAATCATTAAAACCGAAATGAATTTTTAATTAGATTTTGAATCGAAAAGAACATACCTGCCTTATCCTCTACATCCTTACATCACGTCTTTCACTCCATACATTATGTCAAAATATATGTATTAATTATATTTTGTCCTATCATATATGTTTATATAGTACATTGATGTAAAATAGATATACACATTTTATAACCTGCAGGTTGTATTTTGATAAATTAAAAAAGGTACAAAAAAGTGTCAATATATAAAATACAGTAAAATTTCGTAATATTCCGTGTGAGAAATTGACAAATCTTACAAAGATAAGAGGCATATCATAGGAAATTTCCCAATAACGCGCAAGTTTTTAATACTTTTGGTATCTCGATTCATCTTGATTACTCAGTTCATGAAAATCATGATTGGCACATGGACATTTAAACATGAGATAAATTAATGTTAGGTTTCTTGGCTCAAATCCAATAAGCTTAAGAATTTTAGTTTGCTTTGGATTTGGTGTTAGTTTTCCATATTTGTTTAGGCTTTAAATTTTCCTATTTTGATATGGTTTGGGTTTGTATTTAGCCTATAAAAAGACACATTATGGTGGAATTTTGAGTATGAGAGAAAAATCAATTATTTTGAAGAAACAAAATATGATGGTTTCAAACAGGATAAGAGGTCTAAAGGCCGAAAATGGTAAGGACAATAAGTTTTTAGTAATTCTTATATCTATAATTGTATGAGGGAAAGATATTAGCGTTATCAGTAATGTGTAAGGGATCCATCATCTATAACTAATATGAGTACTAAAGGTATACCTCTACTGTAATCTCTATATTTTGTTTGAGTGAATTTCTCTCATTTATAAATTTAGGCTAGTTAAGAACCAAATTGCATTAAATTTGTGTGTGCTTACTTAATTATGTTTGTTATTCTGCTACATTTGATAAGTGATTGAGGAATTTTTTCTCAACAAGTGATATCAGCGCTTATGATTGATTCTGGCATAGTGGAGTGTATGGTTTGATACTGGACATGGTGAAGTGTTTGGATTGCGGAAGGCATAGAGTTGATGATGATTTAAAGTTTGAATATGGCTCGTGGTGTGGTGAAACCCAAGGAATCATCTTGGGTGGATCTGTTTGTTCATTGCATGTTTGTAGTGGGGTGGGGCCCTAGGGAATTGTCTTGGTGATTCTCATTTTTTATAATTATGTGAGATCCAGATATTGATGTTATTAATAGTATGTAAGAGATTCATAAGCCAACGTGAGCACTAAAGGTATACTTATACTGTAATCTCTATATTTTATTTGAGTGAATTTCTCTTATCTATAAACATAGGCTACTTAAGAGCCGAACCACGTTAATTTGTATATATTTACTTAATTATGTTTGTTATTTTACTGTATGTAATGAGCGATTGAGGAATTTTTTTTCTAAATACAAAACAATGGTCATGCTACCTAGTTTTTTATTTGCAAAAAAAGCACCCCAGTTCGTATTTTAATCGAATTTCTTTTATAGTTCGGAGTACGAGATAATTTGTATGTGCGTACCATCCAATTTTCAAGGAGTATGATACTCAGGTCTCCTATAGACACACTAGTGAATTACATAATTGTTTATGCATTAGCTAAAAAATTACAAAATATACCACCATATTTAACAGCCGGCAAGAATGCATTATATCAAAAGAATAAAACATAAAAATTGCATTGAGTTTGTTATCTCAACCGAAGTGGTTCAGGCGATGCCAACATATTACCCAATGAGTTACATTCTGAGCCCGACCGAAGTTTGTGATGGATTACGATCTTTGGCATCTCGGTTTTTTTGGTCATCCAATATTGATGATATATAGGGAAATGTAGCCATGTTGGCAAAACTGGCTTGGAGATTGGTAAATAATCCAACCGGCTTGGTTGCTTGGGTTTTTCAAAGGGAAATATTTTCCAGTATTATCGTTTATTGTGGTTGCCAAACCAACCAGATCATCATTCCATTATATGTAAGGGTTTCTTGGCAGGAAGGATATTGTTCAAGCAGGAGCCTTTTGAAGAGTCGAAAACGGGGTAGATAGCTCAATTTGGAGGGATAATTGGTTACGAAAAGCACATCCAAAGCCACTAACAGTGCCAATTCCGGGTACAGAAGATTGGAAGGATTGTAATTTGATGGACCACACAGCGATCCAATGGAATCGCAACATCATTGATGCGTTGCTACAACCTGTAGATGCAGAGGCGGTGAAGTCTATCCTATTGGTTCCCCAGTTTCGTGACGACGTGATTACCTGGGGTATGTGTGAGCACGGGAAATTCTCTGTAAAATCAGCTTATTATTTAGCGTTCGCGTGCTTGTATGGCAGAGGATCCTTGGGTAAGATCGGAAGTTTGGGCGTGAGTGTGGCGTTTAACTATGCCCCCTCGGGTTCACATTTTTTTTCTGGCGAATTTGCGCGGAGGCTATTCCGACAAGCGTTAACCCGAGATGGAGAGGCATGGCTGTTGATCCCAAGTGCCCAGTTTGTTGTGACCAGGAAGAAACGCCATATTATTTGGTCTTTTGGTGCTCATTCTCGAATCGGGTAAGGAGAGAACTAAAGCTCGGACTTCATGTTCTCCTGGACGACATGTTCGCCTGGTTGAAAGGTGACGATGACCAGGCCTTGCGGTTTGCTATGTTCGTGTGGTTGTCTGGTTTAACTGCAACAAGGTAGTCCATGAATCTCTATGTCAAAGGCCAGAAAATGTGGCACAATCTATCAAAGTGTGGCTGGAAAACAGGAACAAGGCAAGCCGAACTACCACTTTGCAGCAGCAGAATCAGACTAGAGATGTTGCTTCATGGTTCCCGCCCCTTGGTAGGTTTTGCAAGATAAATGTCGATGCTGCTTTGGATGTAAAAAACAATGAAGACAGTGCCAGTGCCATCTGTAGGGGCACTGATGGCAATGTGAAATTTGCTCTCTCATATGGCATGCCATACTCGGGCAGGGATGCCTTTTACTTGGAGGCACTCGTGATTCTCTAGGGTATTAAAGAGGCTAGGCCAGGCAATATGGACTGGAGTCTATAGTGATGGAGTCAGATTCATTAACTCTCGTTTCGGAGGTGAAGCAAGGTTTTGCCCCTCCTTTAGTTTATTTTCAAGCTCTCAAAGATGAAGCTTGTACTTCACGAAGTTTCTTTAAAGATCTTTTATTTTCTTTTGTGAAACGCTCTTTGAACGGAGTGGGCAATTTCTTAGTCAAGAAGGGTCTTAGTTCTGTTGATAGAGTGGATTGAGAGACCCCTTTTTTGAATTGGTTATTGTTGGTGTTGGATTTGTTCATCTCATAACTTATGTTTATTTAATTTTGATGATAACAAAACATATTTATTTTTTGTGTTTCAAAGCTTTATTTAAAGATTTATACTTTAGTTGGTCATTCATAAAGTCTTAATCTTTGTTAGAAAAATTGTTTTCTCAAGTATATATCAAGTATTTTTAGTGATTCAAGCATTACTTGTGAATGAAGAAATCTCTTTGGCAAAAACCTTTTAGAAGTTTGGAAGTCTGGAAGCAAGAAAATCCTGGAACTACAGTTTCAACGGAGTGAAATATTTTCAACGTGTTGAAACTAGAGCCAGTTTTTGAACACGAGAGGATTTTACTTCTGGACAAGAAAATCATTCGAGTGAAAATATTTCAACGTGTTGAAACTGGAGCCAGTTTTCGAACCCGAGAGAATTTTCATTCTGGACAAAAATTTCATTCGAATGAAAAATTTTCAACCGGGTGAAACATTGATTCCAGACCTAAGCGCGAGTTCCCGGTTCGAAAAATCTTTGAAAATTAATTATAAATTCATGTCACGTCAGATTTCCACGTGTATAAAGTGCTGACAGCTCATTAATTACCAATATAGCCGTTGGAGGTCAAATATTGGATTTCGTTATTAGACAGAATTTTCAAACGAGTGAAAATATTTCACCCAGGTGAAACTGGGCGACAGATGTGATTTTCTGTCAAATTGACAGTAATGTTCACCAGATTTCAAGGGGGCTTTTTTCGATCATTCCAACGGTCTTCAACATCTTTTGTGCATCCATTGGAGTATAAAAATATCAAGAATCATCAAGGAAAACTCTCTTGGCAACTAAGAAAGAGAATCCATTATCAAGAGCTCAAATTTGATACTTTGCCAAGAACTTGTGCTTTCATTTGCTTATTTATCCTTGAGAGGTCCTATTGTTCTTACTACCTTGTAACCACAAAATTATTGAGCTTATCTAGAGTGATTGAGTGATTTCCTTGTAAGGGAAAGGGAGTGGGAAAGGTTTCTAGTTGGCCTTTGGCAAAACTAGTGAGAGGTTAAGGCAGAAGGATCTACCAAAGGGTTGTGTGCCCTTGTATGCTATTGTGTATTCTTGAGTTTCATAGTTGAAAAGAAAAGACTCAAGTGGTGAACTTGAGGAGAGAAGTAGGCTCTCAAGAAAAGAGACCGAACCTCTATAAAAATTCTCTTGTGCAAGCTTTTCTTTCTCTCTACATACTTGATCTTTGGTTGGTGTTTTATGCTACCTATCTTGGTTGAACTTGTTTGTTTTCAAAAATACTTCAAAGGTTGTTTTCAAAGAAAAATTTAAGTGGATTGTGGTAGTCATTTTTTGGTTAAAATAGGGTTAATTATTATTCCTTAAATTACATTTGAGTTTGAGGCTTTAAAAAAACATTTTTTGTTTGCTTTAGAACTCAACCAATTCACCCCCCTCTTGGTTGCACTTGGGACAACAGTTGACTTCGAAATTGCTTTATCGTCAAATTACTGGTTAATGATGTTCATGAATCATTCACCATAAAAATGGGTCTTTATTAAGGAGAAATCACAGAGAAAAAGGAAAATTAAAAACCCTAAACTACTTTGTAGAAAAATGGAAACTATAGCTACAACCTGTGGTTTTTTGCTACCCTTCTCCCCCATAACCTTTGATACCATTGGAGGCTTATGGGCCCATACCAAAGCTCAAACTACCTAACTCGTCCAACAAAGCCCATTCCACCGTGTAAACTGATCAGCAGGTCGACACCTGTGCTAGAAGGGAACAAGACTCCAACTTAGAAAGGAAATTCCACATTAAAGAGACTTCCTTTCATACACGATATCTTCCTAGCTAGCACTATAAAAAGGAACCCACGACATCTTCAAGGTACGTCCTTTACTTTCCAACCCTAGCCTCCATAACATTTTCATTCTCTTACAAGGAGATAACTTGACCATCATAGGGTGTACCCAAAGTATACACCCTAAGGCTCTGATGGTGTCATTGAGTGCAGGACATTATTAGAAAAATGTCATTTAGTGACGATTTAACTAGCAACGGCTAAAAACAGTTACAAATTAGTGACGGCAAACAGTCACTAAAAGTCCAGTAAAATTTTAGCAACGGTTGACAATTGCCACACCGTCACTAATTTAGTGACAATTAGCAGTCGCTAACTTTAGCAATGGCTTACTTTCGCTAATTTAGTGACAATTAGCCGTTGCCAATTTTAGCGAAGGGTTCAAAAATTACATACGGCTTGCCTTTGGTAATATTCCAAAGACTCGACTAACTATGACTAGCTTTTAATGAGATATTTATTCCATTCTTTTTTCATTTGTTTTGGTAATGATAAATTCCAATTGCTTTCGGTTTTTTTTATGAAAATGTATGGATCGATGGATCCATGTGTGTATAAAAAAATATTATAATTTAGGATAAGATTTTGTTTTATGGTTAAAAAATTTATTATCTCAGTTATTTTTCTAAAAATGAACGAACAAAGTTTTAAAAGTGGTGGTTAGTTGTCACTAACTTATAGAGACGGCTTGTCCTCACTAAGTTAGCGAAGGCTAGCCGTCACAAAATTATGGCCATAGTTAGTGAAGGTTTGTCATCGCTAACTTAGTGACGGTTAGTCGTTGCTAAATTTAGTGACATTTAGCCATCACTAAATTTAGTAACGGCTTGCTCTCGCTAATTTAGTGAAGACTAGCTGTCACTAAATTATAAATAGTGCTAGTGGCGGCTTGCCATCGCTAATTTAGAAACGGTTAGTCGCCACTAAATTTAGTGACGGCTTGCCCTCACTAATTTAGCGAAGGCTAGCCCTCACTATATTATAGATAGTGCTAGTGACGGCTTGCCTTCGTTAATTTAGTGATGGTTTGCTATCGCTAATTTAGCGACAGTTAGCTATCGCTAAATTTAGTGACGATTTTCCCTCGTTAACATCCGAAATATTAGCGACGGTTAGCCTTCGCTAAGTGTCAGTTAAATTTTGCAACGCATAGCCTTCACTAATATAGATCAGTTTCAACTCTTAGGGTTTTTTTTTATTCAGATATATGGATTAATGGATCTATGTGTTTATGGAAAAATATATATATATTATAATTTAGGTTAAAAAGTTTATTTACCTCAATTATTTTTCTAGAAAAGAAAAAAGAGAAGTGAAATCTATTGAATTTCAACTGATTTTTTTCCGGGCCTTAGCAATATTAATTTCTTAATCAGTAATCATAATATTAGTTATCTGTATATAAGAAAAACCTTAAATAAAATTTATAATTTTTTATGAAAAAATATATGAAATTTTTTTTGAAAATGATGGCCAAGTAGTGCTAGTGATAGTGATGGCTCTGCCTCGATTTATCTTCATGCGACGGTTGAGTTGTCACTTAGTTAACAAAGTTTTAAACCCTCTTTGGCTTTCTTGTTGCCAAACAAAACACTACGCTCTTTCGTAAAAACAACGCCAAATCACCATGCCCTTGCAAGCCTTGGACGGGGATTTCAAAATCAAAGAGGCTAATGTGATAATGGGAGTGAGTTGATCTTCTTCGCACACTCGACAATGACCTGGGAAGCACCAGGAAGTTCTAATCTACTTGACTGATTAGGGATTTATCTTCGATTGTTCTTCGATTTGTAATCAATTTGTTGTTGACTTCTCTTTGATTTTTCTTCGATTTGTGTTCGATTAGAGTGAGCATCAAATTCGGCCCAAAGAAATCGAAGCTTCCTAATGACCAGAAAGAAAATGATCAAGATCGCAAATGCCAAGCAGCCATAGTCTTCTCTTCAGATGAGGCAGGGGAATTCGATTCCTGGCACATCCATCTCTCTTCCACTATAAACCAAATCCACACGCTACTACCATTTCTAGGTTCCAGTCGAACTCAAAACCTATCACTGCTAATTTTAGCATCTCCGAGCTACGAAGCTTCCCAGGTACTACAGTTACATCATCGTCTCCAACAGGCCTTTTGTGGGTTTCCAAGATGTCGTTGGGAACTGCTATTGTTGATGACTCAAGCATCGTCCTGTCTGATACTTGTACCCTCAAAATCCTCAAAGGGGATTCAATGGTCCGTCAATGGCTCGTCTGATGCTATTGTCAGTTCTCTCGCTCTCCCTCTATCTCGCCTTTATGTTTTTGCATAGTGGTTGTTCTTATCTTGCATTTTATATTCTAGGAATTCAAATAGCTAAACTGGTAACTTCGTGGTAAAAACTAGAACCTGGATTTGGTACTTCTATTGTTAGTATTTGTTTATTTTTTTTTCTGTGGTACGCATTATAAGGACTTAGGCGTATCTTTCTACATTTAATTTGCAATGGATTCTCAACTGGTTATGTTTATTTTAGTTTAGTAGTTCTATCAACACTTAGTCAGGCTGTTGAATCCATAATAAAATTACTGTCTTGTTATAGTAATTAGGTTGTATGCTAAATGCATTGCTTTTGGTATTTGTTAAATTTCTCATCTCAAGTGCTATTGACCCTTGGGTGTTAATGTTTTTCTATTGAATCTGGAATTTCTATCTACCTCTAATTTGAAAGATACTGTCTTGGAGTAGGACACTACTATCATTGGCAACTGATTACTTCTAAATTTCTGATGCTATAGCTGATTTTCTGACATTGATGTGATCAAATTACTGTCTTGCTATAGTAATTAGGCTGTATGCTAAATGCATTGCTTTTGGTATTTGTCGAGTTTCTCATCTTAAGCTAGAAGTTAAGTTGGCATCTGTACTGTGTGATATACTATTATTGTTATTTCGTATTATTATTTTTTTTTTTTATCTTTTATCATAGTACCAACCATGTGGCCCTCATGATCTTTGTTACATTTTTTTAGAGGGGGCAGGAACTATGTTCGTCCAAGGAAGCAGTTGCTGCCAATGAGCAAAGTCTTTTGGCTGAATTGCCAATGGCATCCCTATGTCAAGCAAGTGGGAAGACTCCACCAGCTATACCAGAGTCTGATGGTTAGGTACTATTCGTCACCAAACTAGGTGACATTAGGATAGTATTGTCTCACATGTACTTGTATTACTATTATTAAAACTGTACATTTTTGAAAATACATTCTAATATTGTATGTGTGTGTATATGTAAAATATTTCAGATTCATGGGAATAACTTATAAGTTATGGTTTTTGGAACTGTATGGTATTACTTTGGATTAATGGGAACTAGTTCTGTTTCTGGTTGTTGGAGTTGTATGGAATGGATGCGTACAGTGGAGGTCTGGTGACGAAATTGTGCTGGACAAGAGTTTTGAAGTAGCGACGGCTATTAGTCACAAATTATCACTAAGTGGCAACGGTCACATGTCACTACTTACCACACGTCACTAACTAGCAACGGTCACTAATCACAAACTAGCGACAGCCATTCGTCACTAACTAGCAACGGCTATGTGTCACAAATTAGCGACAGTCATGCATCACAAATTAGCGACAGACAACCGTCGCTAAGTTAGTGGCAGCTAACTGTCACTAAGTAACGAATTCCATTCATCGCTAAATCTCCGACAGCTCACCTGTGCCAGAAAATTAGTGACCGCCACTATTGTGATGGTTCAACATTGCTAATTTGTGATGGCATCTGTCGCTAAGAAATTAACGGTGAGGGAATTAGAAACAGACTGATTAGCTATCACTAAAACCAAATTAGCGACGGTAGCTATCATTAATGTCCATTGCTAAATCGACTTTTTCTTGAAGTGAGATCCTAGGTTCATGTCATCCAAGCTTCAAGGCCGGTTAGCCCAGTTTGGTTAGTAGCTCCATACTTTGGCTATCAACTCGCCATCTCTTCCAGCTGACATTTCTGCTACTACTACTATGCCCAACCCACTGCTGTTGGCCCGTCTCTTCCTACACCTCCAAGCCAAGGGATCACCAATCATCAACAATGTCATATCGACGAGAAGAAGGGGATAGATCTTATCCTTGGTTGTGTCTCGTTCGTGATCCACCACCCCTGCTCTTAGAGGTCACCACCATCATCAGCACCAAGACCTTGCCCTTGATCATCCTGAAACCATCATCATTGAGCGAATCAGGGAGGAACCTGTTTCATAACCAGTGGACCTGAACCTAACTATTCCATAACCCCGTTTGACACAGTCAAACCCATTGACTTCAATGAAACTCATCCTTTGATCTTAATCTTTTAATTTTTTTTCATTGAAGTTACTAACACTTTTCTATTTTTCAAATAGACACTGATAATATTTCTTTTACTTTTATTATTTTTCCATTTGATTTTTGTTTGTTCATTTATTCTGGCTACAAATTAATTTAACAATTGATAACATAGAGAATTATATAGGGGAGGTTAGGAGTTCGAATCTCATAACCCATTTCTCTTTTCAATAACATTTGGTTTTTATTCCTTCATAGTTGAGCTAGCAACACAGCGGGAGGCAACTTACTTGCTCTCAACACCCTTGATATTTACGAACTAAGTAGCTAGTCAACTATGCCCTTCATTCTATATCTATTAAATCATTTGTATTGGATGCAGAGATTAAGAAAGTGAAAAAAATTTATACGTTATTTTTACTTTTACCCTTAAATTTTTCTCACATAAAATGGGAAAGTTAGAAAATATAAATATTGAATTGATAGTTTCAAGAGTAATATGGTAAAGTTAGATGGCATGATCATTGAAGTTCGTGTATTTGAAGATCATTCTCGGCGTGTTGAATCTCGCCCATGTTGGTGGTCTGAAACTTCATCGCAATCCGGTTCAGAATCATCAGAATTTATTTTCTTTGATGATAAGGAAGAGGAATTCGCAGATGATAATTTGAATGGGATGGAAAATTTGTTGGCAGATGTTGTTCAGGAAACCGAAGAAGCAGACAAAAAAATTACCTTTGAGAAAGAAAATGGGGTGCAGAGATCGAAAGTAGACACTCACTTTGAACAGATTTCAAATGTGGAGACTGGTATCAGAAAGTGCATGGCAGAATCCGGCAGTCTGTAGGGAACAGAATACAGGAAAATAGCTGCAGAGATCATGCTTTTGGTCCTGTTAAATCAAGAGAACGGGAGGGAAAAGAAAAGGAAATTGAGTTAGTTGCAATTGGGCTTGTCGACAAGAACAATGGCCCAATGGAAACAGATAAGGAAAAAAGAAAGGAGGTTAAGTTGGCCCAGTCCAGTAAAAAGAGAAAGAACGTTAGACACGTCCTTATAACTCTTTTCTCTATGGCTTTGCACTTTTGGTCCTTCTCTTCTTATGGAAGTGTTATTCGTGGACTTTGATCTTATGGTGTTATCTGCTTTTAATGAATCAAATATAAGGTATGCGTTCATGCTTTGGTGGCTTTATTGTATGTTTATTTTTATTTTTTTTTCCTAAGTTCAAGACAATTATAGCCATAATATTCTTAAGCAATTTTTTTTTGGATGCAGCTGCCACCATATAAACCTATTTATCTTTTTTTGATACAGAAAAACATCTATGCAAATACTAGAGGATGATTTTGTGAATGTTACTACTTCATATATCATCTGAATGGCTAACTCCAGTGTTCCCTCATCCAGTTGAAGACTGCCAGAGATGCAGTGAAATTTGGCATGGTGGGCAGTGCCATAGGTGCTGTATCAACTGCTGGTGTTTCCTGGAAGTACTCAAGGAGTCTACATGGTAATTGATGTTATTTCTGTTGCTGAAATACCATGGAAAATAAAATGCATGAGATAAATGTTGGGAAAAGCATGTTTGAAAAGTTGTTCAGTTGTGAGAATTGCATTCACTTGAGGAAATAATTTGTGCCTTAAGTGCGCCGCTTGTTTCTTGGTTTATGCAACTGACTTTGAATGAATATTATACTAGTCTTCTGGTCATTGTAGTTGACTTTTCTTGATATTTTTAAACAATGTTAATTTGATAAAGAATTGAGTTGTATGATACTGGACCAAATGACTCTGCTGAGTATTAACTTTTTTCATAGATTCTTATGGAAGTGACCAAAAGATGAAATATGAACTTCCTGACTTCTCTATGATAGAACAGATTCTAATCCCTTAAATTACACACAATACAGGTGTCTGAGGCCCTTGCTTTTTCCTGGATCAGTGATCGTATCTCTATTCTTTGATCTTAAAAAAATCTGAAGCTGTTACTGTAGGCTGCAACACTAATAACTAAAACTTGGGGTTCAGGGGCAGGTTGATGAATAAATGTTTACTGGTGAATATGATAATGAATGCCGAAACAAAATCAAGGCCTTTGCAGAAAATTTTTTCATGTAAAGTACTGCCAAAATAGAAAGAATTCTGTATCCATACATATTGTTTGAATCTTAGAAGGAGAAGGATCATCTCACTTGCCTGGTTGGCTTCTAGTTTTAGTTTCTAGTTGGTGGCGTTGATGTTATTTCGAGCAATTGTTTTGTGAGATGGTGGCCACTTGGAGAACTCTGCTTTGATAAGAGGTATAGTATCATAACTACTCTCTGGCAATTGCTCTGCTGATGCTCATCTGTGTAAGAAAAAAAAAAGTAGAGGCTATGAAAAGAAAAATATTTTCTCAATGATTTGTGCCAAAGTTGTGCATCTAAGAGAAGGCTGTCTTTGGTCGTTATTGATCAGCTGCCTCTGAGCTGAAATCACTTATTGAACATTGTTAGCATGGTTATGCATATTTAGTTTCATTCTTGTTTTTCACTCGTATACCATGTGCAGGTGCTGGATTGTCATTACTCGCTGGGGCTGTTTTCGGGTGGACATTTGGGCAAGAAGTAGCAAACCACTGGTACCAGCTTTACAGGGTGGACACATTGGGGGCCCAGGTCAAGTTTATGGAATGGTGGCAAAGCAAATGTCAGGAACGGTCTTGAATCTTTTGCCTGCAGTGGGAACTTTTGTTTTTGTTTTCCTGGGGGAGTCATTTCCACAGAGCAGATTATTAGAAGCAGTTCTGAAAATGTCTTATTAATGAAGACGGTCTTTATTTTGTTTAGTTGTTCTGCTGCATCCTTCTCTGTTTTATCTGTGTTGTCTTGTTATTAGGGTGGTGGTCCATGACGCCCACATCCTTTGTTGCTCCATTTCTGTTTTATGATGCATAGTTTCAGCTCTGTTTATTGAACTAACATTTTATTTGGGCGGATTGGAAAGAGTGAAGAAAAATAAATGAAGTTTATCTTAATAATTTCAGGACTCTAATACCATGACGCTTAACAGACAATATATTACTGTTGCCTTTGGTAAAGGTTCAAGCGTCTTTGGAAGCAGAAAACCCAATTAGCTTATTATATTGAGTTTCTCTATTTCCGTCTTTAAAACCTTGTAACCTATCATATAATATATTAGGGATCTAATTCTATGATTACAATTAACGACTTTGATTCGATTCCATGATTACGAATCATAGAAAGCAGAAAATGATTTCTTTTGAAATCCTACAATCAACTGCTGGCCATTTTCTTGTTGGAAAAAGGGGAACTTTTGCTTTGTAAGACGCCAAGACACCATTGTTTTGCCATCTCACCATCTCCTTTATCCTAATGGGCCAAGTTAACGGCCCGATTGCAAAATTGCTCTAACATTATTATGTCGGTGGCAAATTCAGTTACTATTATTATTATTATTATTATTTGGCCATAAGACTCGACTATGGACAGAATTTAGTTAAAGTGAGCCCACAATTGCGAAAGAAAAATTAGTAATAACTGAACAGGAGACGGGAACACCAACAGAGGGACACAGTTTGAGGAAAAGCCACGAAAGTTTGGACTGTTTACTTTCTGACCTTTGACACTTGAAGATCAGGTTGTTACTTTCTGACCTTTGACACTTGAAGATCAAGTTGTTGCCTTTGCCTACTTTTCTCTCTATTTTCTGCTTTTGATTTGCCTGCACCGACGCCAATCCACCATGTAGTTGAGTTCCAACAACATTTATGACACTGGGTTGGATTCATAATTTTATATACAAAAAGATTTTGCTGGTCTGTTAATTAAAACCTCGTCTAGTGAGACTAATTAAAGATATATACCTCTTTCTTTTGTCCTATCAAGATGGCCAAGAAGTCTCAACAGAGAGTTTTGGGGAATAAGCGGGCTGGTTTAGATGATACGAGATTTATGGTACCCGTGCGTTAAGACGGTTCAATCCGTATCAACATTAAATATGAATATAAACAATGATGATCATTGATGAAGGAAAAAAGTTTCATAAAAATGAAAAAAGAAAAGTAAGAACCGGAATAAAAAAAGTCAAGTAAAGTTTTGGGAATAAGAAAGCAAAAAAAAAAAAATTCTAAGTATGAAGAGATAAACCATGGTGACTAAAATTTTGTTTTAGGAGAGAGACATAATATAAAAAATTTAATAATATAAGACAAAGAGTGGAATTTCAATGACAAAAAAGTGGCGACTAAGATAGTCTTTAGACCAAGAGAGAAAATATAAAAATTTTTGGAATTAAAAGCTTAACCATCAACTTAATAAAGGAAAAATAAAATAAATGAAAACATTGACTACAATGAATCAGTTTGAACCATATCAAAAAGTAGACAAATTCATATTAACTAAAATTTTGTTAAAAAAAAAATCGAACAAAAAAAGTCTAAATGAAATCACTATGGTTGATTTAAAAAAAAAAAAGAAACAAACCATGATTACAAAGATTTTACTTTAGAAGACAATAAATAAAAAAAAATTTAATTGATTATCATAAATTTATTGATGATAAATATTTATTTATTTATTATTAAAATTTATTATAAAAATATATGCTATTATTTGTAGGTTGCCAAACCTCTCGATTTGTTTTTTTGATCTCTAATTTTAAGCCAGAACCATGCCAAAAGTAGGGAAATTATAAATGATTAAAGTTTCATTTTTCAAAATAACAACAAAGAAAATCAATAAAAAAAAAGTTAGGATTAAGACAAAAAAAGGAAAAACTTTAGGTATTAAGGATTTAACAATTGACTTAATACAAATAAAAAATGGATTAAATAAAAAATAAATAAATTATGGTCATCAATGCCTTACTTCAAAAGATAGTGCATAAAATAACAACAACAAAAAAAACTTGGGTACCAGAAGAGCAAATAGAAGATCTATTTAAATAATTATAAAATCTGGGGATCAAAATCTAACACGGATGTAACATAAAGCTTAAAATGGAAAGCTTAAAAATTTATGGATTGGAATAACATTTTTTTTTGCTTTTGTTTTTTTTTTTTGGATTTTTTTAGATGCTATTTACTCAAAGATAAAAAATTTATTTAGAAAAATTTACTTTCAATTTTAAAAATTATAGATCAAATTACTTTATTAAACTACAGAGTTTGAAGTAAATAATTGCTGCTATAAAACTTAATCATCGATAAAAACTGACCAAAATACAAAAGTATGTTTAATATAGGGTAAATTTCATTGGTCATCCCTAAACTATATCCAATGTTGCTAATTCACCCATAAATTATCAAATGTTGCTTAATTATCCCTAGACTGTATCCAGTGTTGCTCAATCGTTTTGTCGTTTATCTTACTATTAAAGATGGATGGAAAAGTAATTCCACACTAGCAGTCATGTCATTTTTCCATACTACATCATTTTTCCGTTCATCTTTAATTGTTGTGATAAACAGTAAGACGATTAAGCAACACTGGATATAGTTTAGGGATAATTAAGTAACATTTGATAGTTTAGGGATGAATTAGCAATCTTGGATATAGTTTAGGGATGACTGGTTGAGTTTTCCCTTTAATATATGTAAATCAATTAATAGTCTAATCGTTAACTTAACAAAGATAAAAAAAAAAAAGTAAAAAAAATTGACTAAAGCCGAATCAAGTAGAACCAGATCAAAAATAGCCAAATTATAATGATTAAAGTTTAATTTTAGAAAACACTAATAAAGAAAATCAACAAAAAAATATTAGGATGAAGACAAAAAATGGAAAAAATTTCGGTATTAAGGATTTAACAATTGAATTAATAAAGGTAAAAAATGATTTAATTAAAAAATAAATAAATTATGGTCACCAATGTCTTACACTGTAAGATAGTACATAAAACAACAAGAAAGTAAAAAAAACTTGGGGAGCAAGAGAGCAAATATAAGATCTAGTTAAATATCTATAAAGTTTGAGGACCAAAATGTAATACAGACATAATGTAAAGCCTAAAATGTAAAAATTAGAATGTTAGGGCCTGAAACCACGTTTTAATTGAAACAAAATGTAAAACAAACTGAAACCAGAAGACTTGCCACATAGGTCCTTAGAAAGTAGAGTGCCTTTCGAAAAGGGAATTGAACCT
>SMDT01002452.1:0-35388 GCA_005392925.1 Aquilaria sinensis
CTCTCCCTTCAGCCCTTAGAAAGACACGCCAGGCAAGAGCTTTTGGTGCTTATTACTATGTCCCCTTCTCTCTAAAAGCACTGACTTGGGCGTCGGAGGTTCCCCCCCGGAAAACCACCCCGGGGGCCTCCTAACCCCTGTTTTCTGAGTGTTTCAGCCAGGTCTCCCTGAAGAATCTCCCCTCCGGGCTCTCTCCCATACTGGAGGTCCTTCCCGTCATCACCCTGTCACGGGACCAAGAAGCTGCCGGCCATCACTTAAGGTGATCCACCCAGGACACCAGTCTTCCTTCTGGACTAGCCTGCACCTCCAGGACCCCCTGCTGCCCTCGCCACTGCACACAGTGGAGATGCTGGCTCCACCAATCGGACTCACATCAGATGGCGCCGTCTGTGGGACCACACCCAGGTTGCCGAAGTTGAAGCTCGGCGTTCTAAGGAGAAGGGACTCCCGAGGTCCCCGTCCGCACCAGAGATTCAACGGGCAACCGAATAATGGCAGCAGGGACTTCCATGACCGAGGGTGAGCGCCCTCTGACTATTACCATAGGCTAGTCTGCGTGAATTTCCACGCCCTGTCGTGGCCGAAATGATGCGGCAGTTAAGCCGAAGATGGCCGCAGCAAAATTCGGGCTGAAGGCCCCCTCATCAGTACCTCGTTGGGATGAGAGTCCCATATCAATTCACAGGAATTTGGAAAATGAAGATCAACGAGATGAGTCCTCGGTGGGAAGCATGCTCCCCGGAGTATGAGCTACGGGAAAAGCAGGGTCGGGATGACCCAGACCTCCCCACCTAAAGAGTTCTGCACCAGAGAAAAAACAAATCGCCATCTCCTCGGCAACGAAGTCAAAACCTATTGCCCCAAAAGGTCGTCTACGATTTGACTGGCGGGCAGAAGGCGCCGACTCTACTTCCCTGGACACGCTATCGCTGTCCGAAGTGACACGCCTCTGAGCGACGTCGTGAAAAAGAGTAGAGCATTTGGAAAAGACTATCAAAATGGTGCATCGAACTCGGAAAGTACTACATCACGTATGAGCCTAGAAGGGCAGTGAACGCCCGGGTACTGGCAGACTACATCGCCGAAATCCCAGAAGTAGGGAAGGCTGAAACCAATAAGGGAGACAGAGCGAGGGTAGATCTAGAATGGAAACTCCTTGCCAGTGGAACCCCTAGCGCAGAACGTCAGGGCGCTGAGATGCCTCCTCGGGCGCCCGAAGGCAGGGAGGCCACCAAAACGATCAAATTTGATTACCAAAAGTGTTGGGCCATCCGAGCATGACAACGCTAGGTATAATAACCTCGCACGAAAGACGGAAAGATCCTACAAAGAGGGATCTCGCAACCAAAGAAGTCCCGAAAATCCTCATGAAGCGGCAGAAAGTGCAAAGACGTTCCGGACGATATTTCCTGATTAAGGAAAAACTATGCAGGCAAAGGTACGCAACACCGTTATTAAGATATATCGGTAAAAAGGGTGCAGGACAATTCATCCAGGAGGTGTGAAAATGGCCAGAAACATACCAACACCCGAAGATTGCCTTCGGAGTGGATAACCTCGGAGAAATTACACCGAGCCACTCCAAGTAGCACCCGAAGATGTGAAGTTCTGTGTGATAGCAGAGTACTACTTCACTGAGTGGGATGAGGCAGGACCCCTAGCGACCATGCCGGTAAAAGAAACACAAAAATTCGTCTGGAAGAACATAGTATGCTGATTTGGCATAACGACGGTGACACTGGCCAATAATGATTTCCAGCCCATGAACAAAGGATTTCAAGAATTCATCACCGACCTTGGAATAAAAAGGCACTTCCATCCACTAGCTCAACCTCCGAGCAACAGACAAGTAGAGGTAGCCAAAAGAGGGGACTAAAAGAGAAGCAAAGGGAAGTGGCCAGGAGAACTTCCTATTGTACTAAAGAGTTATCAAACGGCTCCCCGAGGGACCAAGGGAGACACACATTTCTCACTTATCCCCAGTACAGAAAGCCATTATCCATTGGAAGTAGTTCAGCCAGCATAACAGATGTTTGACGAAAGAGGAAATGTCCTCGGGTTGAAAACTGAGCTCGACCCAGTTGTCAAACACTGAGAAACGGCCGAGCCCGAAAGAAGAGCCTTCTCGGCAAAAGGTGGCCATAAGTGCAAGTCTGCATGATAGGCCAAAAGGAATAGGGAAAAGGAGGCCTCGCCCCCGAAAGGCCGAATTAGAACCCCGAAAACCGTCCTATGGGGTACTTCGGCCAAACGAAAAAGGGCCTTATTTGGTCCTAAATGATGTCCGAATGGGAGCATACAAGCTTGGCAACACCGAAGAAGGAAAACTGAAAAGTACAAGGCACTCGAGCGCCTTAAAGAAATTCTATACTTAGAATTTTTAGACAAGAAATGGTGCAAGACAGAAATTTGTCTAAGTACAGAAAGTTTTCCCCTGCATAAGAATGTTCGCCGAACAAAGCTAAAGTATGGACTATCGAAAGTTTCCTGTTCCTTCCGAAGTCAGTTGGGTTATATGCCCATAAGAGGTCAAGTCTACCGAACACAGCCGGCAAGGGCAGGCTAAAATTCACCTAAGGGAACTTCGCTAACTGTGAGATTCCGCTCGGAGGATGGCCGACGAAACGGGCAAAGAAATACTTTTCTGAAGTCCCTTGACCAAAAGTGGTCGGGACAACTAGGAAACAAAAATTGCTCAAAAAAGACTTAGCCAAATTATGAAAGAACATTTCATTGAACGACAAAATTCATTAAAGAAGGTCTTAGTACAAGGAGGAGATTACAAGAAGAAAAGTACAAAGAAAAAGAAAAAGGCAAAGGTCCTAGAATATCTAAGAGACCCCGGCGTCATGGGAAGCTTCGGCTCCTGAGCCTTTCGCCGCCGCCTTCGGTGCAGGAGGAGGAAACGGAAAGTTAAGGAACTCGATTCTCGACCAAGTCCACCGAGGCCCCCCGGGAATATCCATGGCAGCCAGAAAGGAAGGATCGAGGTCCGGATACTTCTTCAGAAACTGATGAAGAGCTAGGCAGAAGCCGTCCTGAAAAGCAACCTTGGTCGCCTGAACGGCTTTGTCTCTTTCAACACTAACTCGTCCGCATCATTATGAAGATCCGAAACCTCCTTCCGAAGGTCAGAAATCTTCTTCTCCAGCTCCTCGGTTTTCTTCTTCTTCTTCGAACCCTCATTCAGTGAGTCAACCTTGGCCTGGAGTTCAGCATTTTCAGCCATTGCCTTCGCCAGGAGGGCAGACTCCCCTTCTTTTTCTTTCTGAAGGGTCTCGTTGGCCGAAGTCAGGCTGACTAATTTGTCGCCAAGGTCGAACATCTTCTTGGAAAAATCCTTCAAGAGCTCCTCTTGGCCCTTCAAGAATTCCTCCCGAAGACTGGCAATATTCTCCTTGCATATTTGGCTCAACTTGGTGTTTGTCAGCACCGAGTTGGCACAAAAGACTTTGGCCTTCTCCAATTTGTCTTCGGCCCAGGCTCGAACCGAAGACTGCTTTGCTGCCCAAGCTCGGAGGTATCCACTGTACCCCAAAAGCTGCAAAAAAGAAAGGTACTTAGTGAAATTTGTGCAAGAAAAGCCAAAACACTTAGACAAAAAAAGTGGGGAGGAAAAGTGAAGAGCCTGAAGAATTACCTGAGCAGCATGTTCGGAAACTTTTACGGCAAGGGCATCCTCAGAGGCACACTCCTCGGTGACTGCCTTGAAGGATGCCTGAGTAAGCACGCCCCTCACCATCTGGGGAGCCATCTCCCGGCAATCCTCGGAAAACATGTTCATGTCCTCCGTGAAAGACCAGAATGGCTCCCTTGGGACTTTGTCCTTCGGGACATGAGAATCCCGAAGAGCCCGCCTTCGGCCATGCTCAACCATCCAAGCTGAGGGCACTAGATCCTCTGCAAAAAGAAACATACATCTTATCAGGTAAAAATTCTTTGGTTATAAAAGATGTAAGATTGCAGGAGAAAAGAGACAAACCTGGCGCAACCTCAGCAACGTCGTCATCAGAGTCCCGGACTTCCTCCACTTCGGCGGGAGTATGTTTTCCTTTGGCCCTTTAGCGTTTTTCTAACTCTTCAGCAGAAGGATCCTCCAAAGAGCCTAGCAAATCCGCCGATGTAACGGGACTCATAGAGGCAGTAGCGGCCACCTCGGCAAGAACCCCCCGGGGGTTTCAGGCTTGGAAAAAGTTGCAACCTTGGTTAAAGTTGCAATGACATCACCAGCCTTAGTGGAAGTAGTAATGACATCGCCGACCTCCGAAACGTCCTCCGATGGGGGAAGAAGGGTGTCCTTCTTTGCCTTCTTGACCGAAGACGGTCCGCTCCCAGAAGTCTTGCGCCTCTTCTTTGTTTGTTCTCTCTTCTTGGCCTGACCAAGGAAGAGAGACTTGTAGTAGGCGGCAGACTTGTCGCCCATCTCTGAAAAAGAGGGAAAACATCAGTGTGAGTCCATGGCACTTATACTGAAAAACTTTGAAAAAAACTTACTTTCAAAAAAGGCTTCGTAAGTGAGCTCGCTCCGAAGGAGCTTCACCAGCCAAGAGTTCTTCCCCTCGGTAACAGGAGCTGGCATGCCGAGATCCGTTTTGTGCTCCGTAACCACCCCCAACTCTCGAAAGACATCCTCGGTCATGAGTTTCCACATGATCGGGAAAGGGTAGAGAGAGCGTGGAGGGACCTCGGCATCCCAATCGGCGACAACACGGACTCGTCTGTCAAAGTTCCCAAACCTCGCCGCCAACTCAGGAGTTAACAGCTTCTTGGGATCCATGACATCCATCTCCAGCTTTCCCCGAGCCCACTTAGTCGGGACGTGCAACCAGGCCTTCGCCACCTTCAGGAAGAAGAACTTCCTTTGCCACCCTCGCCAGCTATCCTTGGTAGCGAAGGTGAACATAAATTTCTTGCTCCCAGATCCCCGAGGTAGCATGAAATAAAAGCCACCCTTCGGAACCGGATAGAGCTTGTAATACTGCATGAATAGGATGAAATGGGGTTCTACCCCGAAGATCCCACACATGCAGAGAAAGGCATTAAAATAGCAGTATGAGTTGGGAGGAAGCTGATTCACGGCTATGCCATGAAATTGGCAAAAGTCGCAAATCATCTTCGCAGGGGGAAACCGAAGTCCGGCCTTCAGTTGGGCTCAAAAAATGGTAACCTCGTCACCCCGGTTCATAAAGCTAAATTGACCAAGGTGGGGTAACCTTGTGATGGCATACGAAGGAAGGAAAAATTTGGTCTTCCACTTCTCTAATTTTTCAGAAGTAGAGCAACAAGGGTGAGACATAAGAGGTTGCCAGCTCTCGGGGATAGGCATGGTTGACTGAAAATGACTTCGGAAAGAGGAAAAATGACTTCGGGAAGCTAAAAGAAAAGCAGAAACCGAAGGAACTCTAGAAGTCAGAACCCACCAAAAGTCTTGCCGAAGTCGGGGTTTGAGGACGCCGTCGTGAAAGGTTGCCGGAAATCGCTCCGCCGCTAAAGCCACCGCAAAAAAGGAGGAAAAGGCACAGAAGCAGACAAGAGCAAAGTGAGAGCAAAGAAAAACACAAATGAAGAGTATGACAGGATGAGGCTTTTATAGATCGAGGAAGGGCAGCCAAAAGGGTGTCATAACTGCTGCGCGAAGGTGAAACGTTGCCATAATTACCCCTCGCGCGTGAAAAGGCGTGCCCATCCCAGCAGATGCCTGCCATGTGTCGCCCGTCACGAGAAACTAGGACGCATTTTCTGACATCCAGAAAACCCGGGCACGCTGCTTGAGACTGGCACGACTAGTTTCAAGACACGACGGTCCACTAGCCTATGGCAGGAAAAATAAAAAAGTTGGGTATCTCGAGAACACCGAATGATGGATAGATGACATCTGTCCGAACAAGGCTTATTACCTAGGTGGCGAGGTGCCTCCTCAACCGACGTCAGACTCCGAGTGTAAATCCATAAGGTCCCGGGTTCAAGGCTCCATGCCACCCTGTTCGACCGAAATGAACATACTACCACGTGGGCCTCCGGGAGTCCACGAGGTCATCCTGTCAAAACTGCCAATTGGGCGATAGACGGACACCAAAAGGACTACTTGCCGAAGTCTCCACATTGGCCTTTCCAATGGGGCATGTGATAGCCGAAGTGCTATCGCTTTGACCACCTATCAACCACAGGAAGGAGGGGGCCAGACACCTGAGGCATACGACCTCGAAAAGCACTCCGGAGTGAAGGAAGTCATACACCTGAGGCACACGACCTCGGTAGCTCACCAATTCCAACTTCAGGAGCCAGCGTAGCGCCTCCTTTGAGACGGCATCTGAACCAACTTCTGGGGAGAAAGACCAACCACCCTCTGCGGGAGAAAAGCCCCCGAAGATGGGGACGTCAAAATTTCAGTCTGACTCCAGGAAAAGGCCCCTCACCCCGAAGTGAGACATCAACCAAAGGGACCTGGGTTGTATGGCAAGAGCCATCAAGGAGTCTCTGACACTCCACTTACATTCGTCTCCAACACATCGCCTCCAGACATGCTCTGACACGCTATCGCAGTCTAACATCCTATCACGTCGAGCTACACTTACCACGGCTCGTGGCCCGATGAGCCAGCAGGCGACTAGGGGCCCCCGCGCCCAAAATTATGAACACCATCCATCCATACACGTGCCACAATCTGAAGGGATCACCCCCTCCCTTATATACCAGGCGGATGGTCACAGATAGGGGGCTCCTCTTGAAAGAAAATGAGGACAGAGAGCCCAGAAAACAGAGGACGCTCTCCTCCTTCCGCCTGAATACTCTCCCTTCAGCCCTCAGAAAGACACGCCAGGCAAGAGCTTTTGGTGCTTATTACTATGTCCCCTTCTCTCTAAAAGCACTGACTTGGGCGTCGGAGGTTCCCCCCCCGAAAAACCACCCCGAGGGCCTCCTAACCCCTGTTTTCTGAGTGTTTTAGCCAGGTCTCCCTGAAGAATCTCCCCTCTGGGCTCTCTCCCATACCGGAGGTCCTTCCCATCATCACCTTGTCACGGGACCAAGAAGCTACCGGCCATCACTTAAGGTGATCCACCCAAGACACCAGTCTTCCTTATGGACTAACCTGCACCTCCAGGACCCCTGCTGCCCTCGCCACTGCAGACAGTGGAGATGCTGGCTCCGCCAATCGGACCCGCGTCAATAGGGGACATGGTGCTCTATACTGTAGAGGTCGGGCCCTAAAGGCTCACGCAAGGGGTGCTAATGGCAATATGGGAAAGATGCTACATAGTTTCCGCTAAAGTTAGTCCAAGGGTTTTTAAATTGGCAGATGCCTTTAGCGATGAGCTGAAAAACACATGGCACACAGATTGTCTAATAAGGTACTTCACTTAATTTAGCCAAACAACAATTTTAGTAGAGACAAATGCTAAGTGTGAAAAGTATATTATAAGAAAAAATTTATGGGAAAGCCTTACCCAAACTTATGAATTAAGTCCATGTACTTAGAAAAATCACAAGAATAATGAAAGGGATAGCTTTTGTTGAAACGGGCAAAGCTGAAGCTGTAAAAAAACCTCGGCTATTCAGCCAAATGATGAAGTTAAACCACTGATCCCTAAAAAATATTATAACTCCAAAAGGTACACAAAAATTTTGAAAGAGTAACAATTCATCACCAAAGTAGGTGTGTGCACCAATAGATCCTTCAAGTACGAGTGCCAAACGGGAAAAATACAAAATCCATAAATGTGAAAGGCCAAGGAAGATAGCATAGAGAATAAGTGGGGAGGAAAAATAAATTAATGAAGATTTATTTACAATGAAATGGCCAAAATATGGCCAAAGTACAAGCTAGTGCAAAAGATAGTAGCACGCAAGATAAAGGATGAAAAAGGATGAAAAATATAGTAAAAGGAGCAATGAATTCAAGGGTTAATGCTCGCATTGTCTCCAATCTCATGTTCTTCATCTTCCTCCTTTTCATCCTCCTCCTCCTCCTTAGTCTCTTCATCGTCAAGTAGGCCATCGGGCTCCATAAGGTACTCACTATTGGACGACAAAGATGCTCCCCCTTAGGCCTCTGAAAGGCATTTTTAAGTAACAAAGGCAGAAATGAGGATGCCTCTCCAAAACTTGATGGTGGGCAAGGTAGAACCCAACTCGATGTCCTGAGATGGCGATATAGGTTATCATTTGCAGCTCCTCCCCCATCCCTTTCTTTTACAGCTCGAGCTCCTTGATCCTTAGCTTAGTTTCACAGAGATCCTTTCAATGGTATTTACTATCCTTCAAATATTGCTTCACCTTTTGATCAAGGTCATCATGGTTGACCTTGATGATGTCATATTCGATGGACACAAAGTAGGAGGCTGAGGACCTCAATGAAGGAGTTAGCTTCCTAAGTGATAGCCTTCATTTATTTGCCAACTTGCTTTTTAAGTTCGATGAGCTCGGTGGTAGCCTTTACTTTAACTCGCCAAACTTGAAGGCCATGTTGGCGAGCTCCTCATTCACCTTTGCTTGACTCTCCTCCATTTTCTTCCAGATCTTCATCTGGTTCATGGCAAAATCTCTGAAGTACATGGAGATGATGAAGAATGGCCCCAAAAGCATAAAAAAAGGTTATCAATGGTAGAAAATCAAAGAAACAAAGCTACTAGTAAGGAGAATCGAATGTGAAAAGAATCAACCTTGGCGTAGTAGTTTGTTAGTGCCGCGACAATGTGCTCCTCATTCAAGAGATCTTTTGTAAGCTCCTAGAAGGTGATGTTGGTGGTCACCCCCTAGTAAAACTATGAGATCATCCTCCTAGATACATCATGATTGAAGAGAGAGATAATCTTGATCACGTCCTAAACAGGTGACCTTGGGACAATCCCCATTCCGCAGATGCACATTCCTTACGGCATGGGAGGCCTCGTGCTCAGCCATCCACTTTGGCATTAAAGTCTCCCCTAGATGGTCACAATAAGGTTCATTTATTATGTCAGTTCCCAACTAATCTTTGATCCAGTCATAAGATGAAAAGTATTTGATAAATATAGGAGTTGAGGTGACCAAACCTTGGGGAGGAACCTCGGCTTGCTTGGAAGTGCTCTTACTGTCTGAAATATCAACAACATCTTCAACCACCACCTTTAGTGCCTTGGCTTTGTTCTTCTTTCTCTACTTTTTGGCTGCTTGAGTAGCCAAGGCTTCTTTAGTCATTACTCCCAGTAGAGTCACGACAATGCATGGACTTGACGGGGGAGATGAAATTTCCTTTTCAAGCTCCTCTAGTTCGGCTGTTCCCAAGCCTTCTGGAAGAGGGATCTTGCTGTCTAAGAGGACCCTTCACTTGGGAGCTACCTTCATGGATGGAACATTGATGGTCAGAGATGTAGTACGAGCCTTCTTTGGGTGAAGATAGCCGGAGGCCTTCTTTCTAGGCTTCCTCTTCGTCGTCTTCTTGAAATCATCCTTCTGTGCCTTGGTAAGGAACACTTTTTGACAGAACTGGGCACTAAATTCATCACCTATCTCTATCAAAGAGAAGGCATCAATGTGAATCACCAAAGAAAATAGGCCATATTAAGAACAACACTTATAAGAAATAAAGATACGATGAGAGAGATTCTCCCTAAAGCAATTGGACTAGAACAGGGGCCTTGAAGGGGTCCTCTGCTGCGGGCTTTAACTTAGCTGAAGGAGGAGTACATGTGTAAAACATGTAGAGCATTTGCCGACATCAAATCCTACTTAATGGGAAACAGGAAAGGGCCAGCTCCCTCAAATAAGTGCCACCAATCTGCCAATGGCCAAATTCGAGCGTCAAAATCATGAAAGCACTTCTTCAACTTCCTATCTAGAAGCATGAAGGGGTCATCCATGTCCATGCCCTAGCTCCCAGAAGCCCACTAGCTTGATATCCCCCAGGACTTTGGTACGGACATCAAAAAGTACTTCTTTTGCTAGTTGTGCCAACCATCCCAGGTGCAGAACACAGAAAAGTACTTCTTGCTGCCCAAACCACATGGGGGCACGAAGTAAAAGGACCCCTTCGGTACAATCAGCATTTTATAGTACTACAAAAAAATTAGAAAGTGCGGCTCCAGCCTGAACACACTACTCATGAATAAGTATGCATTAAAATCAGCATACAAGTTCGAGGGAAGCTGGTTGACCGTGATCCCGTGGAACTCACAAAAGTCCTTCAGCACAGAATGGGGAGGTTACCAAAGACCGACCTTCAACTAGCTCTTGAAGACAATAATCTGACCCTCACGAGGCTGATACCTCATTTCCCCTTTGTTCAACACCTGAATAGTGATCTTGGCAAGAAGAGAGTTCTTAGTCTTCCACTTTGCGACCTTCTACGGCATTGTGCATCTAGGATAAGCATCCAAATACTCCCAGTTGTCCCTAGAAGCAATGGTCACCTCGGCCATAAGTCTATATTAGACAAAGAAGAAAAAAAAAAGTTAGAAGCAAGGCCCACCTAAGAATGGAAAAACTTCACCGAAAATTCATTGGAAAACTAAGAATGCTGGAGAGCAAGAAAGCAAGTATGAGCAATGAACAAGTGTGAGTAGGGGGTAAATGATGAGTTTGCTGCTGGAAAGGAAGGGTATATATAGCCTCCAAAGTAGTGCTGTTAGGCACCTCCTATGTTCTTGGCTTAGGCCAAGGAGAACCAAGGAAAATGAGAGAAAACAGAAAGGGAAGAAAGAAGAGCCATAGAGACTGGCACAATGACTTATGTGCAAAACTGGAAACTATCAGGACTTAGTTGCACATGGAAAACGTACTATGGGAAAGCTGACAGAAAACTGAGAAAGGGGACCAAACTGTGCACTAAGTTAAGTGGTATAAGTGAAACCACAAGTTTAAAGATGGCATTGTTGGCCATGCAAAGTTCTATAATGGCTAGTGCAAGACTAGACCATTTGTGGGGGACAACAATGATTACTAGTCAAAATCTTGTCTACCACTAGTGTACTATTCACTAGTTACTAGTTAAACTAACTAGTCTTTATGTTAGTTACATGGCCGGTCATGCATGGGTGCTTACGACGCCTTGGTACTTGTGTTGTTTATTTGCTTGGCACTTTGAGCCATGTGTGGACTTAAGTTCCCATTTAGACACAAGTTTGAGTGGCGGCCTTGTGCATAAGTGGACTTAAGGGCTATATTGCACCATGCAAAGAAATGGAAGTGAAATTGGCATTTTGGCTAACTAAAGCCAATGACTTTCGGCCGAAACTAGCCTAAGTCCATTTGCTTCATTTCGGGCTTCCTTGCCTTTGCTAAACCGAGAGCATTCTTGAGAGAGCTCCTTCACAATCTTGTCTTGATTTCAAGAACCTTGAAGCCATTTGAAGAATTCAAGCTAGGAAGGCTTGTCTCGGCATAAGCTCACTTGGAATCAAGCTTTGTTTATGAAGAAATGGTGAAGGGCCGAACCATTTGAGCTAGGGTTCTTGAGGTAACCTTGGTATTTCCTTGAATCCATGGTATTTCTTTCCATGAACAAGGATTTTGAATGCTCATACGTTGCTAAGCTTGGAGATTAAAGCAATTGAATTATTTGGTGGAAAACCTAGTTATGGCCGAATATGATGAACATGTGTTCTTGGTGTTCTTCTTGGAATTCATGGAAATTAATCCATGTGTGATGCTTGTTGATGATCATTTAACCTTGTGATAGGTTGTTTGGGCGAAGAACACCAAGATTGCGCAAGTTAGTGCTTTGGCCGAAAGTATATTTTGAGGTAACCCATGTTCAACCTTTGTTTACATGGCATTAACGCCATGAACCATGCTTAATGATGCATTGGTAGATGTGTGTGGCATTGGATTGAATGAAGAACATGTATATATGAAATGGGCACTATGGCCGAAAGGGTGGAAATGGTGTTTACATGTATTTTGCTTAGTTACATGGTAATTGTGCCATGAGTAAGCTTATTAGTTGTTTGACTACTCATTTGGTGTAATGGAATGTTGAGTAGTACCATGACATAAAAATGTGTGCTTTGGCCGAAAGCTTGAATTGGAGTGAAATGGTATATTTCACTTGGTTACTTAGCATTAATGCCATGGTTGTTGTTTATTGGAGATTATAATGGTTCATGGTATGTGAGATTAATGGGCAGCTTATGTTTAAGTATTTTGGCTTATATGGCCGAGAGCTTCAAAGAAAATAAGACTTAAAGTTAGTTCCTTTGGGTTAGGCCGAGAGCTAGTTACCCAGTTTTTAGTTTGGGCTTGTGAGTCAGGTTGGGGACTTATAGGCCAGGGCTTGTGTGAGGTGTGACAAGTGCAACTAAGCATCGCATTGAATGGGGATGAGGAAGAACAAAAATGCTTCTCTGTTCAATTTGGACGTGTGCTTGCCCTCGGTCCAATAGTTGGATGACACTTGTGGCTAGAAATTCAGAATCGAGACAATGATTCAAGAAATGACATAAACCTACCTACTTATGAATTAAGGACAGGCACATTGATTGAAGGGACATAACTGGCATTCGTAAGACAAAATGACATAATGTATTTTTGGTAAAAGCAACTATCGCTTAGGAGGAGTCCAAGCAACATGTTAGTAAGAAAGGTGAAAAATGTCGATGTAAGTGACACTGAGGCAACACGTTGCCAATGGAACAAAGCATCCATCAGCCTTTTTAAGGGTGGCATGTGATGGCTGATGGCCATAGGTCTAGAGCTTTGCTTGAGGTCATTCTAGCGCATGAATATTTTGGCCCCACGCCATGACCTCAGATTGCCTATAGTTCAGCCTGATGCTATTTGGCCGAAGGGCTAGTCACCTACCTTGGCACTGATGTTCCCTAATGCAGATAAATACCATTATGAGAAGTACTCCCAGGTGCATGCAAAATGCTTAATCAGGCTTGTCTCAGAATAGTTGGCTGTAGAGACAATTGGAGTGACATAGACCCTTGTTCCTCAATTTGGCTGAACACGTCGATGGCAGATATGGTGCACTCAACGTCCCAAAATGAGTATAAAATAAGCTATCTTCAGGTACATAAGGGAGGAATGCTAGATTTATTTAGCTGAGCTTCCTTAACATTCTGAGCTATATTACCTTCTTACTTGGGCATCGGAGAGTCCCCCCAAGAAAACCTCTGGGGACTCCCTTCACCCCTTTTCTAATGTCTTTCAGGAGCTGTACCTGTCCGGAGTATGTACATCTATCGATGAAGATGTAAAGCTCAAATGACCAAGCCCTTCAAGGACACTAGAGCCCTAACATATGCACCTATATTCGAGTCCTTGGGACACTACCTTTCCCTAGTCCTCACATGGACATCACTTCATGCCTAGCGAGTTTTGGCCCTTAACTTGCTCTTAGCAAGCCTTGGCTTGCTGACATTCGAGTGAGCAAAGCTCACTGAATATCCCTCCCTTTGTTGTTGTATAGGTGAACCTAATGGATGTTCTTTGCTTGAGTTCCAAGGAACTCACTAGATGTACTAAGCTCCCGCATAGTGCCTTAAGCCCTTGGCTTGTCTAGACCTCTGTGGTACTAAGCCTCCACTTCCACCTAACTAGGTGCATTAGGAACCACTTGGTGTCCCAAGCTAATAAGCTCACCTAGATCACCAAGGTACTAAGCCTCACCCATTTAATTTACCAAGGATGCACTAAACTTTCACTTGTGCTTTAAGTCACAACTTGGCTATGCCATAAGTGCACTATGCCTTCCTCCATGCTACTCCACTATCTGCCATTACTAAGTTCACCCTATTATGATAAGATTTCCTTTGGATGGACTCAATTTACTAGGTTCTATACAACCAATCATGTACACTAGCATTTCTCATTAGTGTCTTAAGCTTGAAGGCTCCAACTAGACTACCAATGGTGCTAAACCCTCTAAATCTTCCTAATTGCTTTATTATACTACTCCAATCTCCTGCTAAATCACTTTCCTTTATGCTTTCTTGGTACTCAAGAAACCTTTGTTCGCAAACTAGTGATTTAAGAAGCTATGGGGGGTAATAAGCTACCATTGGTCATGTTCCAACCAAAGGCCAATTAAGGACTCATTGGCTATTTATATTTATGCCCAAAAGCCAATCATGAGATGATTGTATTTTGCACATTTTGTCATGATATTTTATTAAAGCATTAATCTAGTAATTATGTTTGCTGTTTTGTTTTTACATAACGTAATAAACATGATTTTAACCCTAGAATAATGATAATCTCAGATGTCCCTGGTCTAGTATTATTATGGAGCGGGGTATGATAATACATAACGACTAGCATATCTAGAGACTAATATGAGATATGTAGTCTACATATAGGTACAAGTTGGAGAACTAGTGTACTAGACCAACCCACCATGAGAACACTACATGGATCATTACATGAGTGTCATAAGTAATTCTCATAGTGATCATGGTATATGTAGTCCTTTGACCTAAGATCATCAAGGTTCCCTACATGTGACTCATACTTTGATACTTTCCTTTGTTGCTTGTACCTAAGTGAACTTGAACGAAGTCATTGGGTATGTCACATATCATGTAGTGGGTTTTGTATGATCAAGATGGGATTTGTCCCTCCTATGTAATGAGAGTGATATCTTTGGGCCCCTTGATATAGTGTGACTAAGAAAATGCATGGCCATGCTCGAATGAGTTGATATATGATATCAATGTCATCAGTTTAAGTTCTACTTGGTAATCAAGAAACCAAAGATTGGGCTATACGAGAATGACACATTCCATGTCTCATGCTTAGTCTTGATATCTTGGGCCAAGGGACAATGGCATATGCGGATAATGGTCATAAAGGTTTAGTTGAATCACCAACAATCTTGTCACTTGGGTAGCAACGATGTGTCGCTAGACACCGCTCGTTGCTTATGATCAGAAATGTGATTTATGATCATTACCAATGTGGTAAGAGCCTATTGAGTCACACAGATAAAGCCTATTTGGATTATTTGAGTGCATGGGCTAACTTATTTGGGTAATGGTTTCATGATAATTTCGTGTTAATAATTGGCCCAAAAGTTGAGCCATTATTAAGCCCAAAATTAAAACCTAATTGGAGTAGGGCTTTGAAACCCATTAGGCTTGGAAGTTGAGTCTCACTATAAATACATCATATAGTCAAAAATTTGATGCTTTTGCCCTAACCTCCCAAAAGTGACAATAGCACTCTTCTCTTACAATTCCTCGAAGGACACAAGCCAGCATTGCGAGCGTAAGAGAAATGCATCTGCTGAGACATGGTGGAGGCGTGGTGATTCGAAAAGGATTGTGTGGATACCATAGAGAGCTTGAACACGTCAACTCTTTAGGTTTTGTGATTTGACTCAATAGTTGGGCGAATGATCTCAACCGAAATTAGGTATGAAAATTTTTGAACACCTGGTTTACCCCGTTTCACTTGGATCTTGGATGGTTTTGTTTATATTCCGCTGTGCTTGTTTGGCTCCCAAAACCCTACATTGGCCCCTCACTTTGAATAAAAATATAGTACATCCTAGCCCAATTCAGGCTTGGGTGAAACTACAAAATTCATAGATATTTCTCTTGTCTTTTTACGGAGTGTTGAATCGCCTTAATTTGACACCCGAGCAAAACGTTATGGTGAAAATACTACAGCATGTCAATGTTGTCAAGCCCTAGTGCCGCCCTCGACATTGCAATGCCATAAGCAATTCTCTTAGGTTCCAAACTTGGGTTCAGGGCATTACAGCTCCATTTAGCACCGCGACACTGGGCCCTCAAGTGCTCCACTTCAAAACTTGCTCCATAGCATGTTTAGGGGCATCCTAAGCGACCTAAACCTTCATATTACCTTTCCACAAGCTCTAGTTAACAATGACTACTACAATAGGCTATGGATGTGCAAAACAAACCAAGTCTTACGGCTTCAAAGATGCCTCACTAGACGATGGTTTCACACTAGTCCATCACAAGCAATTTCTACCATAACCTATGCATATCTTCCAAAGTACTTGCAACCATTCAACAAGAAACTAAGACATGCATGAAATGAATGTAATAACTACATCCCTTACCTCAATTGAGAAGGACAAGAAAGAAAAATCTCAAACACCAAGAAAAAAGAGTCCCATTAAGGCTCTCATGGTTCCAACCAAAATCAACACATTAGACACCCAAAATAAGCTTAATTAAGCTAAACCCAAGCTCATGGATGCTCAAGAAACCAAGAACAATTAAAGAAGAACAAGTCCAAATTGAAGTTAGAGCTTACCTAGCTCAAAAACACGGTTTTGAGCTTAATTCAAGCAACCGGTGCAAAATTTAGTTCCTTTCCACTTGGGTTCTTCATGAGGCTTTATTTCCACAAAGAATAGATGTTTTGGGTGAGATTTGGCTATGGAATTTAAGAGGGAAGAGGGTGCTACAGGTTTGGAGCAAGAAGATGATGAATAATGGCCTCCCAAACCTTTGAAAATGGTATGAAAAGCCATACTTACAAAATCCTCCCTCAACTATTGTTATTTTTGTAAAAGAACCCTTTGCTCAAATAGTGGCATAAGACTTCCAGTTTAGTCCAAATCTTTGGTTTCTTGCCACCTAGGTCTAAAAGAACAAATTTTGAGCTTTAAATACAAAACCTTTCAACTCAGGGCACAAAAGACCATTTTGCCCCTAGTGACACCTAGGTGCCAAAATAACCTAAGAACCATCTAAGGCTTTTTGGACTCGCCTGATTTATTTATTCATACTAATTGAGGAATTTAACTAGGGATTTGTGACTTGGTCAACAAGTCATACCTTACCATTGAAGGTCTGCTACATAGGGGGACCATAGCATTCTCCCTAGCTTGGAGAATTCGTTCCTCCGAATTGATTTTGTCTACCTGGAGATGAAACCTAGGATATAGTGCCAACATATCCCGACCAGACCTACCAAGGGGTGTTAGCTTTTCAACTACAGACTCAGCGCTTAACTACCCAACTTCTTAAACTAATGCCCTTTGGCAATCAAGTTAGGCCTTACCTGTATAGGTACTGTAGCCAATGCCATACTTTATGCTCATGCCAAATGACAACTTCAATTATAATGCTTACTATTCCCCCCACCTTGTCTGTCCTTTCTTGGTCCAAAAGCATCTTAGTGCTACTTAAGTTTCAGGACTATGGTATGGTACTCCACTCTCCTCAGCATATAGACATTGCTGAAGGGCATCTGATAACTTAACCCTATCATGGTAAGTTCGATGACCAACAACTTCTTCTTACTTCCACTGGTGCCAAACCTTTTAGCACAAGTTAGCTTAACAAGTTTGCAACTTCTCCACTATCACTTGCACTCAAGAAGTCTTAACCTAGGCCTAGCTCTCCTATACCGAACCCCTTAGTGCAAGATAGCTTAACAAGCATGGAACTTGTCTACTAACTCTCACACTAACGGTTCATCACTGTAGGCATGGTACTCGACACTCCAAACAACCACTAGATTAAGTGTGTCACCCATGTACAATGGCGTTACCATAACACACTCCTAGTACCCAAGGTATACTTCACTCCATGCTCAACTATACTCTAGGGCTCTTCCGATCAAATGGTCTACCAAGAGTTATAAGTCTTGCAAATGCTAGTGGCACAACCCCTTATGGGCCTACCAAGGAAGCTTATGGGAACTTGTCCCACACTAGTCATAATTGGCTAATTGATTACATGCACACTAGTTAAAACCTTTATGCTTCTAGCTAATTAATCCTACTATGCAATCATGCATGAGTTTGTACTTTGACTTTTGACTTGATCATTAAAATAAAGAAAGGATACTTAAAACATTGCCATGGCATTTCAATAAAATCCAAGTTTCAAAGCAGTCAAAGCATACAAAAATAGCTATGGAATTAACTACACATAATCAATCATATGCTCGCACCCAAGAGCGACTCTAGAGTAGACTACTCAAACATGAAGATTGGAGGCAAACTAGTGTATGAGAACTATACATCAAACAACACTACTGAGATTTATAACTAAGCTCCCACCATATAGCAAACTCCCAAGGGCAAGCTTCAAAGCCCTCACTTGTGCTTCACTAGCCTATGTTGGCCAAAAAGACAACTGTAGTTAGTACCATAACTTAACTAACAGGTGAACCAAAAACTAGAATCATAAAGATTCAAATAAACAATATACTTGCTCATGTGCCTAGCTCAACAACCCTCAATGGTTGCTAGCTCAATGATACCCAAAACTGCACAACAAAAGCTAAAGGAGTGAAAATCAAAGATTCTTAGTAAGGGATCCTTCAACCTGCAAGAAAAATATTGAGGACACACATATATATGATATACAAAATCTACAACATGTGCTTACAATCTGAGGCCTAACATATGCGGATATATTTAAGTCCCTTGGAACCCCTCCTTATCCTAGTCCCCTCACGGGCGTCACTCTGTGCCTAGCGAGTTCTGGCCCTTAACTCTTTCCTAGTAAGCCTTAGCTTGCTGATGCAGTAACTTAACCTCCACTTGGTTGTTGTGCAAGTGAACATGGTGGATGCTCCTGGCCTATGTTGTAAGAAACTCACTAGGTGTACTAGGCCTCCGCATAGTGCCTAGGTCACTTGTGTACTAAGCCTCTACCCAAATAGGCGTACTAGGCTCCCACTTGCTATCTTGAGCTAATTAGCTCACCTAGACCACCATGGAACTAAGCCTTGACATTTAACTTACCATGAATGTACTAAGCTTTCACTTGTGCCTCAAGTCACAACTTGGCTAGGCAAAAAGTGTACTAAGCCTTCATCCATCATGCTCCCCTATCCACCATTACTTGGTTCACACTAGTAAAGTGGCAATGGCCATGGTTGGACTTTTTTAATAGGTTCTTTGGAACACTCGTAGGTGCACTATGGTTCCCACATCAAAGCCTCAAATTTGAAGGACCAATTAGGCTTCTGATGGTTCCAAACCTTGCACTTAATGAATGGTGCTCTATTGTGGCCAAACATGCCTTCACTTTGAACTAAAATACCTTTAAACTTGGGGCATTCTAGGTGTGGTAAAGGCATGGAGGTGATATTACTCCCTCTTAGCTTCATGTGGAATCTAGAATCGCCTTAATTAAACACTCAATTGAAGTGTTGTGAAGAAAACAGTATCGAGTGTCAAAGCTGTCATGCCAACACATCACCAATGAATGAAGACCCATCACCACAGTACAAAATGCCCTGTGACTTTCATGAAAAGTTTAGTGATGACCATTACATCCATAGAAATTCCAGATTTCATGCCATAGCTACATTGGGGCCCTCCAAGGCCATTTAATGGGCCTAGGGATGCCTTGAAATGCCTCAGACTTTTAGGTAAACATGCACTAAACCACAATGCATCATTTAAACCAATTCTATGGTGTCCATAAACACCACACAAAACATTAGAACATCACTATCCAATATGTTTGTCACCATTTACCAACTAATACCATTTATCAAACTAGTTGAATTTCATAAGCAAACAAGCTATGAATGGAATCAAATATGCATAAATCATAAATCCCTTACCTCAATTATTCTTGAATTGGCTCAATCAAGCAACCAGATACCAAGAACTTCAGGTCCAAAGGTTCCACTAAGGTTTCCTAGGTTCCAAAGAACAAACAAGGTTCGTGGCACTAAATTAACACAATCCAAGCAAAACCCAAGCTTAATTGTGTTCAAGAAACATGAAATCATTAAAGATTGGCGCTTACCACATGCACACACTATGCCCAAGCAAGAAAAATGCCTCTTCAAGATTCAAAATCACAACAGAAAAGCAACACAAGCTTCCATCCACTTGGGCATCAAGAAAAGCTTCCAATTTCATCTAGAAATCATGGGTTTGTGAAGATTTGAGGAAGAGATGAAAGGATGAAGAGAGAGCTACGAATTTTGGAGCCAAAATTGAGTGAATAGTGGCAGCCTCAACCTTCCAACAAGTTTATAACCCAATAAGCATGCCTCTACCCAAACTTTTAAATTTTTGACAAAAGCACCCCTTCCAAAATTAGTAACTAGGTAATTAAAAACTTTATGGAAAACTTTGCTAACTTGGGCTTTGGGTTTTGAAAACTTAATTTTTACTCCCGGGACTTGTCCTAACCCTTTGAGTTGCAAAATTACTTTTTTTCCCTTAGGCAAACTTAGTGTCATAAACCACTTGGAACCTACTAAATCTTTAATAGCTCACTTGATTTTGCTAATTCACCTCTAATTAAGGTATTAAATTTAGGGATTTATGTACTTACTTGCTTAATGAGTGTTTCACTAAGAGGGCTATAGCACCTAGATGTAAGTCTTTGACACTCCTCTTGGAAGGCTTCCTAGTGCACCATGTGAGATATGTATGGACAACTTGAGCATTGTAATCCTTCTACCCTTGCCACTTTGGAGTCCCTCACACTTGCATTACTACCAGAGGAAAATTTATTTGGTGCAAGTGCCAGAACCTCCAAATGGCTAGCAGTCTTTGGGCCTCATATGTGCCTCCTTTGCTCAGGTATCCTAGCACCCAATAACTGGATTCCAATATGTTACCCAAACCAAGCTCTTGATGCCTCAATCACTTAACTTAGAGTATCCTTGGTGCATAGAGCTTGCACACTAAGTCTTCACTTTTTAGGCAACTCAGCCCCTCACATTTACCAAGTGCCTCAAAACCTTCGGGTGATTATTAATTACTTGGACTAACTATGATCATAAAAAGACTAACTTTACTTCCATGCATAACTACCATACCATGAACTATACCATGCCAAGGTCCTTACTAGGATGATGTTTGGATGTGATCTATCACCATAACATAATTTTCCTAGGTGGGAGAACTTACTTTATCACTTTATTAGGTTTACTATTAAGAAGGGGTTAGCAACAAAAAACTCCACAAGTGGCTCATCTATTTCATCTCTACCTAGTGCATTAACAAGTTTCCTATGCACCTCTAGATGTGTACAATGCCTTAGAGTTGTGAGCCTTACCCGCTAGCCCTTATCCCGCCTTATAAGTCACTAGCCTTTCCTTCATGAGGCACTAGGGTCTAATGAAACTTACACTTATTTTGGGCTCTTAATTAGCTTAACCAGACCTTTTCCGTGTCATGCCCAACAATGGCCATAGTCCATCTGTAGGACTTAGAACCAAAATGAGTAGCAAAATTAGTCAAATATCACTATCTGGTTTGGTACCTTGCATAAGTTTCTAAGTGTCAAACATGCACATGGACAAATGGGCAAGGCACCCTAGGTGCCCTATGGACACTTTGGAAGTTTAGTGCTAGTGTGCTAGGACACACAGCAAGGTAGCCAGGGCATGGCTTGGACACTTCCAAGACACATGAGAACAACCCAGGAAGCCTATTAGACCTATCTTACATACACTTTCAAACTTGTGCTCAAACAAACTAAGATAGGCGCCTAGATGGAATCATGCTTAAACATCACCATAATCATTTATTCATTCATAACATGCTTGTTAACCAAAACCACTAGTACAAGTTTTGAAACCAAAACTTTTACACGCATATAGAACTACACATGTCCTGCTAAGCCTACCATAAGCCACCCTAGTCCTATTTGGACTTGAGAGTGTGCATATACATACAACAACACATAAACACATCCTAAGCACTAACATCCATACTAAGGCTTGTTCCCACATCTACATAGCTTCCTAAAGCCTACAGGCATTGAAGATACTCATTAACTTGCTATACAAGAAAGAGTTCAAACATAAAATATCAGGCAAACACGTAAGTTAGAACACTACCTTGCAAAAACCCGAAAAAGCACAAACAACTCCTAGTCTCTTGGTTTCTCAAGCAAACCTTTTCCTATGACATAAAGAGACATGACATGATTTTTATAACTCAATAAGGACTCTATATGGCGTCCAAGGCCTAAACATAGGTTAAGTTCTAAAATTAACTGAAACCAAAATCCAAGCACTTGCAAGAAAGACATGAAAACACAAAGACAACAAAAGCATATACATAATAATTGGATCAATATAAGGGGTTAGCATGCACAACCAAGCATAGAAGCACACAACACGCACTTCACATACCCTAGCCTAGATTAACAGCCTACAGGGCCTAGCAAGCATGATCATAGTACTATGTTTGATTTAGTTAACCTCTTAATGAAATCCTACACATTCTAAGAGCTCACAAGCTTATGAATTGAGTTGGCCTACTAAATCCAAAGCCATAATGCTTGCCATAAACATAAATAATTAACAAAAACACATAGTTGCCAAAGCAACCCTACCCTCTACAGCTTCTTAGGATCCTTTGGCAAGTTTAGCATCACCTATTTGCCTAGTAATCACTAAAACAACATAGTCCAACTATGAATGCTTAACGAATTTGTAATGTCCTTACCTCCATTAGCAACCTTGTTGCCTAAATCTTTAAAAGCTTAATTCGTATACTTACTTAGCTTTTTGTAGCTAGAAATCACTTCATTGGCCTGTTTTGCTCATGAATCCACCTTCACCACCAAATTTTCTCCTCAAATTGGCTCAGATCTCACTTAGAAGCTCATGAACACTTCAAGAACTCAAGCTCAAACATTAAACAATGGCGGATGCAACCAGATTAAGGTAGTAATGGTGAATGGAAGCATGTCACTAGTTGGATGTGGACAAGTGGCATAAAAATTGGCTTAATGCTAGCTTAGTTAAGCTACAATCTTGCATGAAACAATTCATGTCCCACATAAAAGATTCCTTTAAACTAGCCACATGAATACTTTTTCAATTGAGTCCCTCATCTCTTTAAATCATCATCTGCATCTTGCTTCTCAGCCAAGCAATGTTTGAATCTGAATAAACATAGCATTTAAGACACCTTAATGCTTCCTTCATAACTTCATTTTCCAAAGTCATAGAGCTCAAATCCTATGTTTCCCATGCTAGATAAGTCCTTAATCCACTCAGTCCATGGCCTATGTACTTAGGGCTTTTGAGGAGCATAAAAGGCTCCTCTCCTTAAGAAATTTGGTCCTCCAAATTTCCTAGAAGTCTTGGGAACACACTAGGATTGCTTTTTAGGATTTTAGCTTCAACTTTCCATGTGGCTTCTTCCTTAGAATGGTTACTCCATTGGACTTTAACCATGGAAATCCACCTATTCCTATGCTTTCTAGTGTACTTGCCAATACCTGAATTGGTTCTTCCTTATAAGTGAGGTTTGAGGCTATAAGAACACTAGTAACATGAATCACTTGCCTAGGATCAGAGACACACTTCTTCAGCAAACTCACATCAAAGGTGTCATGCATATGTCCTAGCTGAGGAGGTAGCACTAGCTTGTAGGCTACATTTCCAATCCTTACCACTATTTGGTATGGTCCTACATACCTTGGGGCTAGCTTACCCCTTTTGTTAAATCTCATCACTCCCCTCATAGGAGATACGTTCAACAATACCCAGTCTCCTACTTGGAACTTAAGGTTGCTTCTCTTTTTTTGGTTAGCAATGGACTCTTTCCTATTATTGGTAGCTATAATCCTTTCATGTATTAGTTTGATCTTCCCAATAGTTTCTTGTATGAGTTCTAGGCCTATCTCAAACTTATCTTCAGGTTCATGCTAACAATATGGAGTTATGCACCTTGTACCATGTTGTTACCTACTCTGGGGTAGTCCAGTTATGGTGCCAAAATGGTGCATTTAAACTCCCAAGTTTGGTGTGTCCTATAGGTCATCAAAACAACACCCCTACTATACATACTCAAGTGACCCTCTTGAGCATTATGTAAATACATGCATATTGGTTTAACCATAACACACATATTTACATTTATGCACACTGTGGTAGGTAAGATAGAAAATACTAGCACAAGTGTTAGTTTTGGCTTCCACACATTAGGCAATCTTGTTAAGTTCTAGTGACCAGCTACTACACCTGTAACTTTCACTAACAAATTGTATCATTCTAGATGCACACCCCCTCTTTTATTTACTCCATTATCAAGTAGATACTTAGAGAAAACCAAGGAATTTTGTTTTACATCAATAGCCGACCTATGGACCAAGTTATGGATTTTTTAAGTTGGTTACAAAAATCTGACCAAATAAACAGTAACTCAGCCAATTTTGCAACGTCATATCTTTGGCTACAGGGATCTAAATCCAGAAATTCCAAAGCCCAGTTAACCCTATAAATATCTTCTTGGTGTGGTCAAAATTTAATAACAGGATTCATTCTACACAGGGAGATATTAAACTTTAGGTCCAGAGTCAAAATTCTGGCAACTTTTGGACCATTTTGCCCATACAATTTTTCCAAATCATGCAAATACTTCATTCACAAGGGGAAAGCCCTCCAAGGCTATCCCATATATGTCCATCACACATAGGGATTACATTCCCTTTCTTTTAATAACTTTATGTGGCCAAAACAGAATTTACAAGTAAGCAGGCCATCATTCACACTTAGGCAGCCTTGCACCACATCACTTACATAGCCAAAACATTAATCAAATGTTCACATACTTGTCTCATTTTACATACACTACATGTACATGCATACATGAACTATAATATGGTCTTAACTCAGCTAAATACGCACCCTAGGTTACAGGAGGTCTGAGACACAATGGACTCCAAAAACAGGATGCTGGACAGCTGCTGCACAACACAATAAGTACCACCATTAAAAATACCAAATGTACTCCTAAAATCACCAAAATTTCCAGATCATAACTAGACATATGGAAATTCATGTACCTGAAATTTCAGACCAAAAATCAATCCACAAAGGTTAGTTTGAAGGTGATCTTTCTGCTGGACCTGAAATTACAGAATTGAGGGGAGTAAGTTTCGTTGAGAAACTTAGTAAGGGTAGCACTTGGATTCAATAGGAAATGTAACCATCACTAAAACCTGCATCCAAAGACACTAAAACACAAAAAACACAATGCATATATACAAGATATAGCAACCAAATTCAGCAGCCATTCACAACCAACAAACACATGAAATGCAGCAGCAACAATAACCATAGATTAGTCCATAAAACACATAATAAACATAAATAAATCACTATGGCAGCCCTCCTCAAGATAATGCTTGGTCTTAGGAGGATTTTAACAGTAGGTAGTACTAACTTTTGGGCTCTAGAAACCCAGAAATTCACTGCCATCACTGTGCACTTCGCACTAGGTCACAAAACCTTCAATAAGTGCACTCCCCTCACTAAGCTTGGTTCATCAAGCTCATGGCTCTCTTCCAAACTTAGCCCTAGCTCCATGGTTGCTTGAAAATGCAGAAAAAAAACCCATGAGATCAAGAAAACCCTTACCAAAGTGGGTAGGCCGAAAATCAAGCTTGATCCTTGAAGTATCCAAGAAATAGCTCTAGTTTGCTTCCAATTGCTTCCTTTTGCCTTCAATTTCAACCAATTACAATTTTGAAGGTGTGGTGGCTATGGAGGAAGTGTGGCTGTGTTCTTGGGCTGGGGGAGGAATAAAATGAGAGAGGGATAAGTGATTTGGCCACTTAAATGGCCTTAAATGAGCTTAAGGGCACAAAACACACTTAACAAGCTCAAGCTTGCTTTATGTCATTTTCTTTCTCACTAATTATGGTTTGTTTGTCTTAAAATCATTGGTACACATGTGCCTAATATTTTTCACTAATTATCAAGCCTTGGCTGCCTCCCCCATGGTGGAATAACCCCACAATTCCACCCTTAGACTTAAGTCAAAAGCTTGAACACCTTAAGGTTTACACTAGGACATTTAGGTCCTTGTTGCCTTTAGTGTTTCCTTCGTCCAAACTTGTCTTCCATGAGCAATTAGGTCCTCGAATAGCACTTTCATACCATTCATATTCTTCCCATAACTCTCCAAAGTCTCTTTTTTGTGAGTTTTGCAATTGAGTACCCGAATTTCCAAAACCTTACAAAAAAGTCTATAGGTTGCTTGACAAACAAGCAATCCTAAAGGCTTTTCTTGGGAGCCAAGTTACCAACTTGGAACACTTTTAAGGAGGTGTTGATCATGCCTTTTACCCCTCATACTTCAATCACTATGGTGAGAATTACACAATATAATGGTTTTTAGCCATTATGACACACTTGTAATTCTCCCATTTTGTGAGGTGGTAACACATATAGTGTCTCATAAGGTGCCACGCTAATCACTGAGTGATGGCTATTGTTATAGGAAAACTCCACTAAATGCAAGTATTGGTCCTAGTCCCCTTGAAAGTCTATGACACAACACCTCAACATATCTTCCAATAGCTATCTAATTCTCTTATTTTGTCCATCTATCTGAGGATGGTATGCTGAGCTAAACTTCAACTTTATGCCTAAAGCATGGTACAAGGACCTCTAAAACCTAAAAAAAAATCTAGGGTCTCTGTCTGAGACAATGTCATCTGGTACACCATGTAACCTCACTATCTCCTTAATGTTTAGCTAAGCTAGCTTATCCAAAAAATATGTAAGGTTTATAGGCAAGAAGTGGGCTACCGTGGTCAATTTATCCACTATGACCTAGATTGTGTTGTGCTTTCTTTTTGGTCACTAGCATACCCACTACAAAGTTCATTGATATGGTGCCTCACTTTCTTTCTAGTATATGCAAGCTTTAAAGCTTACCCTGACACCTATGATGTTCTACCTAACTTGTTCATAACTCATACACTTAGCCACATAAGCACGAATTTCCTGCTTCATGTGAGGCCACCAGAAGTGTGACCATAAATCCTTGTACATCTTATGGGCTCTTGGCATATATTTATCATACTAAAGTGGGCTTTCTCTAGACTTTTTTGCATAAGGTTATCCTTATTAGGCATATAGATTCTACCTTGGAAGTACAATAATCCAGGCCTAAAGGAAAACCCTTGAAAAATTCTTCCTCATTTTTGCCCCAAACTTTAGGAACTCCTCATCTTGCAACTGTGCTTCTTTTATCAGGGTTTTCCACTCTGATATAATGGTTAGAACCTTTACTTGGTTCATTTCCTATTTTTCCCATTCTCAGGCCAAACAGGTCAGACAAAGCACTTCTGCTTTGTTCTACTCTCCAGTGGCTTTGAGTATTCTTGTGTACTTCCTGCTCAAGGGATCAACTACCACATTAGTTTTGCCAGTAGTGTACTCAATGATACACTCAAAATCTTTTAAGTACTCAAGCCATCTTCTATATCTTATGTTCATGTCTTCTGTGTAAATTGATACTTTAGACTCTTGTGGTCTATATAGAGTTGAAACTTGCTCCATAGCAAGTAGTGCCTCCACTACTTGGGAGCAGAGATCATTCATGCTAACTCCAAATTATGTAGTAGGTAATTCTTCTCATGAGGCCTAAGCTGCCTTGATGCATAAGCTATTGCTTGTTTCCCTTGCATTAAGACACAACTCAGCAATACTTCAGAGGCATCTGCGTATACCTCATACTCCTTAACGGGGTTTGGCAACACGAGTATTGGGGCTGTGGTCAGTCTCTTCATGAGCTCTTGGAGACTAGCCATAAAATCTTTACCCCATTCATACTGTGATCCTTCCTTGTAAACATAGTTAGTGGACTGCTATTGCAGAGAACATGGGCACAAATCTCTTGTAATAGCCAACAAGCCCTAAGAAACTCCTGACTTTCCTCACATTTTGAGGTTGCTAACAATCCAAGATAGCTTTAATCTTCTAAGGGATAATAAATAAACAATGCTCATTAATCAGATGCCCAAGGAATCCAACTTCCTTAGCCCAGAAATGGCACTTACTTAGCTTACCATACAACCCATGCTCCTTTAGCAAGCCAAGTACCAATCTTAGGTGCACTTTATGGGATTCCTCATCCTTTGAGTAAACCAATATATCATCTATAAACACCACTACAAATTTGGTGCATTAGTGAGCCCAAATGCTATCACTATGTACTTAAAGTGGCCACACCTAGTTCTAAATGTTGTCTTAGGTATGCCCTCTTCCTTAACTCTCAGCTGGAAGTAGCCAGATTTTAGGTCTATCTTGTAGAACACCATGATAGACCATGATTGTTATTTGGAATTTCTAAATTTGGAGCCTTGTAGCCAAAGATATGACGTTGCAAAGTTGGCTAAGTTACTGTTCATTTGGTTAGAATTTTGTAACCAACTTAAAAAATCCATAACTTGGAAAGAAAACAAGGGGTTAAATGGCTAAATTAATATAATTTATTGGAGGAAGTTTGGGTGTAGTGCCTGGAATTTTTGGACCTAGTAATAATGCTTAATGTGTGGAAGCCAAAACGAAGACATGTGCTAGTGTTTTCCTTATTAGCTTCCATAGTGTGCATAAATGTGAATATGTGTGTTATGGTTAGACTAATATGCATGTATTTACATAGTGCTCAAGAGGGTCACTTGAGTATGCACACTAAGGGTGTTGTTCTGATGACCTACCGGACACCAATCCTGAGAGTTTAAATGCACAGTTTTGGCACCATAACTGGCTTACCCATAAATGGGTAACACAAAGAAGCACCAGTATAAAATAAAATATATACTTGATAACCATTAAAGGAAATGGACTACTTTTTTGTTCAGCCTTGGTTGGCCTAACCCTTCCTTCTCAAATTCAGGTTTCTTAGCCTCTTGTGTCCTCCTAGAGGTTTTAAGCTGGAAAACTCTTCCGGCGGCTTGATTCTGCCTCTTCCTATCTAGGGGCATGCTGGGTCCTTGGTTTTTCTTCAATGCAGGTACATTCTAGCTCCTTATGGGCAATCGCCTATGTGGCCACATGATGCCAAACCTTCCAAGAAGCTTTTGATCCTCCTTGATGGGACAATCTTACCCAGTGATCTTGGGCTCCACACTTCAAGCAACCCTCAGTTAGTCTATAGTAGGACTTTTGGCCATGGTACTTGCCACAGCTCTTGCATTGAGCTCCACATTGACTAGGCCTATTTTCTCTCTTGCTTTCTTTCCTAGCCTGTAGGATTGCGAACTCCTCTCGACCTCTTTTCCTTGCTCCCTTTGACATAACACTAGCACCACCTAGACCACTCTTAACTTGATGCCTCAACTCCTACTCTAGCGCCATGGCTCTCTACACCACCTTATAGTACTCCCTGGCTCTCACTGCCGTCAATATCTACCTTAACTCAAGCTTGAGTCCCCTTAGGAATCTCTTAGTTTTCAACTCCTCCTAACCTTCATGTTGGCGAGTATCACATATGAGGTTGTTAGTCCTTTGCTCATACACCAAAATCGAGAGCTTTCCTTGCTCAAGCATGTCAAATTTCACTTGCTTCTGGTCCTTAAAGGCTTCACCGATGTACTGCTATTGGAAGACCTGAAGTAACTTAACTGACCTCATTGATCTTCTCCTTAAAGACGTCCTCCTTGCATTCTTGTTACTATAAATTCTGTGGACTACTCTCCACCAAAGTTCTACACTGCCTTTGAGTCTAAATGTGGCAAGCAGAACCTTCTGAGAAAAGCAAACCTCCATTCTCTAAAAAATCTTCCCAACTTGGTTAATTCAGAACTTTGCCTCCTCTGGATCACAACCTCATTTGAATACTGGGGGTTTCAAGGCTAAGAGCCCCTCCAATTGGCCTTCTCTTAAGCCACCACCTCTTGGCCTTGCAGCCTTCTTATGGCCATCCCTATGCTTGCCCCTAGGTGTCCTCACTACCTCAGTGGTAACAATGAGTTAAGTTGGCCTCATCATTTCCTCTATGTTCAGCTCTTCCACTTTTGGACATACTTCCTCCCTAAGTCTTGTCTCATACCATATCGCTGATCTCACCCTTCTTGCTTTTCGGTGCCTCATCTCCCCATCACCATCATCTTCATTTCCTCTTTCATTTTCACTATCCTGGTCACCATACATAGGTTCTTTTCTAGGCCACCTCTTACCCTTAATTTCCCTTGCTTGCCTAGCATGTTCTAGTGGTTCTATGTGACCTCTAGTTAAGGCCTGTATGCCTACCACTAGTTGGGCTATAGTTGCCTACATGACCTCCATCATCTGCTCTATCCTCCCTGGACCATCTTTGCTTGGCCCAGGCATTGTGGCCCTAAGTTCAATTTTTGCAGCCTTATCAAGATTTTCTAGCCTTAACCTGTCCCTTAAGCACACAATCAACCTGCTCATCCATTGGATGGCTAGCCCTACTTTCATCTTGTTCAAAAACCTATCTTTCTCTATTTTAGGTCCTTGATAGCCGAGGTGCCAGCCCTCTGGAAGGTGGCATGTGATCGCCGAAGTTGTCATCAATGGCCGAGCTCCCAAACTTGATGGAGTACCGACTTCGCCAGAGGGAAACTGCTAGCCGAGGTCGGAAGGATAAACGATCCCTATGACCCAGTGTAGGGAGTTCGCTCTCTTAGGCAGTGGAAGGACCAACCTCGGTAGAGCGGTTGAGCCCTCTTCGAAAACAGAAGTACCCCTCGGAGGAACCACCCTCGGGAAATATGTGCCCCGAGATGTTAGAGTAACCTCGGAAGGTACGAACAAAGCATTTAAGGAGCCTCTGACACCTCTCCGTAAAGTCGTCCCCCAAGTACATTATGACACACTACCTATGAGACACGCCATCAGAGGGACTCCTCGAGACGGCGCCCTCAGAATGACTAGGCTGTCAGCTCAGCGACTTTGGCTGGGATAAACGTCCCTTCGCTCCCAGAAAAGCAGGGATCGGATCCCGCCGGACACGTGTCATAATCTGGGCGGACCACAAGAGGGGAACGATTTCTGCACGCCCCCTATATAAAATACACATAAAGCATCCTAAAAAGGGGGTAAGATAAAAAGTTCTCCTTGAATACACAAAAGGGCACATAATCCAATTATCTGAAAATACTGACTTGGGCGTCAGAGGCTCCTCCCCAAAAATACACACCGGGGACCTCCTAACCTGTGTTTTCTGAAGTATTTCAGGCGTCCTCAGCTGGGGAATCTCCTCTCAAAGTACCTTCCTCCATCAGAAGTTCTCCCTACTCATACCATGACACATGATGAAGCCACTGCAGGCCATCAATTGGCGCCGTCTGTGGGAACTTTATCCCATGTCGCCGTCGTGGAGACTCGGCGCTCGAAGGACAAAGGGATTTCAAGACCCCCCCTTGCACCTGAGACTCAACAGGCGACCTCTCTGCCTGTGGCAGAAACTTCCATGATGGAGGACGACCGTCCTGTAACGGTAACAATGAGCTTCCTACGGGATTTCCAGCGTTCTATCGTTGCCGAAATCACTCAGCAGCTGGATCAGAGGTTGCCCCAACCTCTACCCACTCAAAGAGCCTCACCCTCGACCATCCGTCGGGAGAGGAGTTCGCGGTCTGCTCACCGGAGTTCAGGAAGTGGAGACTCCCTTGACGCGTATTCAACAGATGGTGAACCCGTCGAGACGCGCTCCGCTAGAGGGGGAGCCCCAAAAGAGACCAGGACCTCCTATCGACGGAGCGTTTCCCCTTACTCGAGGTCCCTTTCTCCCCCTCGCTGGAGTCGTTCCCCAAGGCGAAGGAGAAACTCACCACTACCAACAAACACACGACGACAGGAAGGAACCAGCACTACCGCCCTCATGGAAAGGATCCTGGGAAGGCTGGAAAAGGTTGAGAAGCAGATCTCCTGAAAACCAGTCTGGTCCTAGTTGTTAGACTCTTACACCGGAGAGGAGTCGCCTTTCGTACGCGAGGTAGTAGAGGCGCCTATGCCCAGTGATTTCAGGGTTCCTCGTCTGGAAATGTATGACGGGCGAAGTGATCCCCAGGCGCATCTAACAAAGTATAAGCGAAGTATGGTGCTCCATGGCGCGGACGACGCCACACTCTGCAAATGCTTTGAGGTGACGCTCTCAGGACCAGCAACAGCATGGTATGGCTCTTTGCCCCAGGGAAGTTTATTAAGCTTCCAAGAACTATCTACTGCTTTCACCCAACAGTTTATTGGCAACAGACCGACTGCCAAAATGCCAGTGCAAATGTTTGACATCGCTCAGAAAGGAGGGGAGACCATCCGCGATTATGTTGAAAGATTCAACCGAGAAGCACTGAGCGTACCAGACTTTCGACCAGAAATACGCATCCTGGCAATGGTCAGAGGACTGCGGAGGGACTCCCAACTGTTCTACGAGTTCTCCAAAGATCCCCCAGAAACTCTTGGGGAATTTTACAAAAGAGCCGAACAACACATGACGGCCGAAGAACTCAGAATGGGAGGACCTAGGGCAGAACACCTTCGCACCGAAGGGCCTGGCCACCAGCCGCGTCAGCAGAATGAGGGAGAACGGTCCCGCAGGCAAAGAGGAAAAAGGCCATCCGCAGCATTTACTCCCCTGAACACCACCAGAGCTAGCATTCTGATGGCCCTAGAAAGGCGAGGGACCACAGTCCCAAGGCCAAAGGCCATGGCCCCGGAGAATAAAAGGAATATGAAAAAATTCTGTCAATTTCACCGGGAGCATGGCCATGACATTGAAGCCTGTTGCCAGCTGAAGAAGTACATCGAGTCCCTGATCAAACAGGGACAACTTCGGTGATATCTACGGATGCCCTCTCTGAAAGAGGGAAAAGAGGAGCCGAGGAGAGCAGATGATGAAGAGTATGACTCAGACAGACGGCGTGATGCGAACCCCTATGCTATAAAGACCATGAAACGCGCCCAAGATGTGATTCAAGCTCCACAAGACATCAAAGAGACTGGGTTTAAAGACCCCCACCCCTAATCAACCTGTGACTAGAAACGAGAAGTATAGAACTCCAAGAACACAAGCACACTTGTGCACCAAGGCAGTCCACAAAGAACCAAAGAGAAAACCTCTCCAAAGAGCAATATTATTTCAGCATTAATCTGTGTTTTACATCCAGAATATGTGCCTTTATATAGGCCTAAACTAGGGTAAAAATCTGGGCAAAATTCGCAGCCCAAGTCACCTAGGAAACCTAGTTACAAAGGACTCAAGAAAACCTAGTCCAATTAGGACTCCTAAACCCTTTCTAACTTGTTTTGTGTATGCAGCGTATGCCACCTGTCCTAAGCGACCTGAATTAATTTTATAGCCTAAATAACATCCTAAATAATTTACCTAAATAGGAATTGAACAAATATAAAATTCAAATACAAGATTAAACCTGAAAACTCCCAAATAGCCTTTTCGGGTGCATTTTTGGGCACTTTAGGGCTTTCACTTGTATCTTTAGCTCCCAGCTTGAATCTTTGAGTTCCAATGACATGAATATTCCTCTTAGATGTGGAAAAAGAGGTCTGGAAAGTTAGAGCTCAAAAATCCAGCTTATGGGCACAAAATGCATCAAGAACACTTAAGGTGGCTCAAATGGTGCACTTTGAGTGATGTCCTTGGTGTCCTTATTTTGTGACTTGTCTAAGCACTCCAGAACTGAGTACCAAGCATATCCATCATCTCCATATGGTGTCTTGAAAGTTCCAGCAGCTCCTTGTGAAGTTTCATGTCCATTCTCCATGAAGAAACTTGAAACAAAGGCTTGTAGTGCACTTGAGAGCTCCTTAGCTTTCTTCCTTGTCATAGGTCCACTAGAAACCTTCAATGGGTCCTTGCCTTCTCTATGTGTGCCTTCCTTGATCATATCAACTCCCCCCTCCTTAGAAGGATTCGTCCACGAATCTGCATGTTCAAACAAAGATAAATCAGAAACATTAAAAGTAGCACTCACATTGTACTCACCCGGCAAGTCTAGCATGTATGCATTGTCATTGATCTTTTTAATGACTTGGAATGGACCATCTCCTCTTGGATGAAGCTTAGTCCTTCTTGTAGCTGGAAATCTTTCTTTTCTCATGTGTAACCAAACCCAATCTCCAGGCTCAAACACAACTCTCCTTCGGCCTTGATTGGCTTTTTTAGCAACTTGTTGATTTTTGAGTTCAATTTGTTGCTTAACCTTCTCATGCAACCTCTTGATGCTCTCGGCCTTCTTACTACCATCCAAACTAGATACCTCATGAGTAGGTAATGGCAAAAGATCCAATGGAGTTAAAGGATTAAAACCATAAACAATCTCAAAAGGTGACAAATTAGTAGTAGAATGCATGGACCTATTATAAGCAAATTCTACATGAGGCAAACAATCTTCCCAAGCTTTCAAATTTTTACCAATGATAGCTCTAAGCATGGAACCTAAAGTCCTATTAGTTACCTCAGTTTGCCCATCAGTTTGTGGGTGACAGGATGTAGAAAACAAAAGCTTAGTTCCTAACTTACCCCACAAAGTCCTCCAAAAGTGGCTTAGAAATTTAGTGTCTCTATCCGAAACTATTGTTCTAGGAACACCATGAAGTCTAACAATTTCTTTGAAAAACAATTCAGCCACATGAATAGCATCATCAGTCTTATTGCATGGAATAAAATGAGCCATCTTAGAAAACCTATCAACTACAACAAAGATTGAGTCACGGTTTCCCTTAGTCCTAGGCAATCCAACAATGAAGTCCATAGAAATATCTACCCATGGATGACTAGGTGTAGGAAGTGGTGTGTATAACCCATGTGAAGTGTGAGTGGATTTTTCCTTCCTACATGCAATGCATTGCTCACATACCTTCTTCACATCTTTTACCATATTCGGCCAATGGTAATGTTCCTTCAAAGTATGCAAAGTCTTGGCTTGTCCAAAGTGTCCCATAAGTCCTCCACAATGAGCTTCCTTTGTGAGCAATTCCCTCAAAGATGTCTTTGGAATGCACAACCTGTTTTCTTTGAAAAGAAACCCATTAACTTGATAGAACTTCTCAAAAGCAAACTTAGAACACTTAGAATAAATCTCACCGAAATCATCATCACTAGCATATAAATCCTTCAAGTGTTCAAAACCCAAAACTTTTGCATCTAAAGCTGAAAGTAAAGCATACCTTCTTGAAAGTGCATCCGCCACTACATTATGCTTACCTTGCTTGTATTTGATAACATATGGGAATGACTCAATAAACTCTACCCATTTAGCATGCCTCCTATTCAACTTACCTTGCCCACTAAGAAACCTAAGGGCTTGGTGATCAGTGTGAATCACAAACTCTCTTGGCCACAAATAATGTTGCCAAGTCTCCAAAGCTCTTACCAAAGCATAGAGCTCCTTGTCATATGTGGGATAGTTCAAGCTAGCACCATTCAACTTCTCACTAAAGTATGCAATGGGGCGGCCTCCTTGCATCAATACAGCTCCAATGCCTATACCTGAAGCATCACACTCAACTTCAAAAGTATTAGCAAAGTTAGGCAAAGCTAAAAGTGGTGCATGGCATAACTTTTCTTTTAACAACCCGAAAGCATCTTCTTGAGCTTTTCCCCACTTAAATCCCACATTCTTCCTTATAACTTCAGTTAGAGGTGCAGCAATGGTAGAAAAATTCCTAACAAACCTCCTATAGAAGCTAGCTAACCCATGGAATGATCTCACCTCAGTAATGGATGTTGGCGTCGGCCATTCTTGTATGGCTCTCACCTTC